>SRMA01025474.1:44860-140304 GCA_007224835.1 Danionella cerebrum | reverse complement strand
AATAGCCAGTAACATTGTCACTACATTACTACTAATAGCCAGTAACATTGTCACTACATTACTAATAATAGCCAGTAATATTGTCACTACATTACTAATAATAGCCAGTAACATTGTCACTACATTACTAATAATAGCCAGTAACATTGTCACTACATTACTAATAATAGCCAGTAACATTGTCACTACATTACTAATAATACCTAGTAACATTGTCACTACATTACTAATAAAACAAGAGAGAGAGAACTTACGGCAGCAGTTCCGCTCGTGAGTATGGATGTGGAAGCACCGCTGCGGCTACCGTAGCCAAGGCATTGTGGGAAATGTAGTTTTTTTTTCTTGTTTTCATTACGACCGCGCTATGGCAGAGATGGGCGATGACGTCAGCGCGCAGCGCTGGGTGTACAAATATGACCGCGGCTTCGGCCTAGCTCCGGGGCTCTTTTACGCTTAATGTGTGAGAAACAGCAGCTCTGTAGCTCGTGAGTATGGAAGCGGAAGCACTGCTGCGGCTACTGTAGCCAAAGGCATTGTGGGAAATGTATTTTTTTTCTCGTTTTCGTTACGACCGCACGATGGCAGAGATGGGCGATGACGTCAGCGTGCAGCGCTGGGTAAACAAATATGGCCGCGGCTTCGGCCTAGCTCCGGAGCTCTTACGCCTCTCATACGGCCGTGACCGGACTTCGCGGCGCTCTGCATTCGGTCGATAAGACGCACCAACTTTTCCCCCTCAGTTTTGGGGAAGAAAAAGTGCGTCTTATGAGCCGAAAAATACGGTACTTCAGGACGTTAGAGACTCACAGAGGACTCTGTCAGAATCAGATGTGTATGAATTATTCGCCTTTTCGTATGGTTCTCAGTGTGTAAAGGTCTTAAGGCTGAATTACACATGATTGGTTGGTTGAGAAGCTCTTGTTTACTCTATGAATACTATATAAATTACATTTATAGAGCCCCTTTGTGCCAGGCCACTCAAAGTGCTTACATTATTTAATCCACCACCAGAATACAGCATTTGAAATCTCTCACTGATTTACTGTTAGATATGAGGATGATGGGGATTATTAGGACTCTACAGGACCTCTCTCCATGCTTCTATCCGTATATTGTCCTCATCACTAGGTGCACTAGGACCCATATCGACCTCATCCATATTCCTCACAACATTCAGCCCCAGCCCATTCAGCATGTAAAGGTTTTACAAATCCAGTGTCAGGAAGTGTGTTAATCTGATTGACACATTGAAGGTTAAGCCATCAAGAGTTCAGTAACCTTCAGAGTTATTTTCCAATTTTGGGTGCTTGTCCAACCAGATTGCGGTTTTATTAGGGATGAGGAGATTGATGGAATTAGTGTATGATTAGGAAATGTGCGGCTGGTCTCATTTCCTGAGGGCCTGGCTGAAAACAGAGGGCCCTCTAATCTGTCCCTGAGGGGACCGCAGTCACTCAACTGATTCTGGACATCTTGGCTCGGGCATGAATGAAGAGGCTTTTGCTTTTCATTCATGAGAAATGGAAGAGCACGGCAGCGTGCGTCTGGAGAGAACACAGCAAGAAAATGATTCAGCTGCTTCCTGTCCAGAACACACCCCGAGGTGAGCCGAGGAAATGTGGCTCACTTGCTGAAAGCAATGCTCTCTGATTGTTTAGAGTTTGGCATGAAATTAACCATTTTTACATAAATGCAAATTAAAAAAAGACATGATTACTGAAAAAAATTATTGGCAAAATATAGTTTTTTTTTAAGAGCTATTGCAATTCTTATTGCTCTTCATTTCTTTTATGAATCAACAGAGTTGTAGAGAAGAGTATAATTTATTACTTAAAATATTACTTCAACCATAAATGCACTTTCGCAACCTCTCGCGAGTTTAGTTCTATTCAGGACAGGGAGTCTACTTCCCGATGAGCAGAAAGCTCAATTTCTACCTATGTGTCACGCCTGTGTGTGTAACCTACATGTGTATCCTGGCTTCAATATCATGGGACGTCCCCTTTGATGATTTCCTCACTTGTGTTTTTGATTTCCTGTTGTAGGTGTAATACATTATCTGGGAGTCTTTGTACAATTTCAATTGGTTTGTGATTTATTTTGTGTTGGTGTTTTGTTTCTGACATAGCAGAGACAGTTGGATATTGGTGATATAATTCCAAAAGTGCTTTGCTACCAAACCAACCAATCACAGAGCTTACGGTCAGTCTCTACTCTGTGCTTTAGGAGGTGCATATCAGGCTCTTTTATTGGGGTCAGCGTCTTTGCAGGGCGTATGTAGGCCACACATAGGCTTGATGCAGAAATAGAAATTTGACTTAAATATCCTTTTAATGATCTCTTGAGAGTTTACTAGAGTTCAGGACAGAAAGTGTGCTATCTGTTGACCGTAACCGTTGTTCCGCTACCTCTTGAGAGTTTACTAGATTTCAGAAAATAAAGTGCGCTAACTGATGACCACAAATGTTGTTCCGCTACCTCTTGAGAGTTTACTAAAGTTCAGGACAGATTTCTGTCTGATGGTCGCAAATGCTGTTCAGCTACCTCTTGAGAGTTTACAAGAGTTCAGGACAGAAAGTCTCTTCTTCTTTTCCTTTCGGCTGTTCCCAGTTTAGGGGTCGCCACAGTGAATTATCTTTTACCACTTAACTCTGTCCTCAGTATCCTCTACTCTTGCACCAACTACCTTCATGTCCTCTTTCAGTACATCCATATATCTCGTCTTTGGTCTTCCTCTTGACCTCTTGCCTGGCAGCTCCATCTCCAACATCCTTCTACCAATATAACCAGTATACCTCCTCTACACATGTCCAAACCATCTCAATCTGGCCTCTCTGACTTTGTCTCCAAAACAACCAACCTGAGCTGTCCCTCTGATGTGCTCGTTCCTAATCTTGTCCATCCTCGTCACTCCTAAACTGAACCTCAACATCCTCATCTCTGCTACTTCCATCTCTGCCTCTTGTCTCTTCTTCACTGCCACAGTCTCCAACCCATACATCACAGCTGGTCTCACTACTGTTCTGTACACCTTTCCTTTGATTCTTGCTGACACTCTTCTGTCACATAACACCCCTGACACTTTTCTCCACCCACTCCAACCTGCCTGCACTCGTCTCTTCACCTCTTTTCCACACTCCCCCGTCACACTGGACTGTTGACCCCAAATACCTAAACTCCTGCACCTTCTTGACCTCAGACCCCTGTAACCTCACTGTTCTATTTCCCTCCCTCTCATTCAAACACATGTATTCTGTCTTACTGTGACTGACGTTCATTCCTCTTCTTTCTAGAGCTGACCTCCAACTTTCCAGGTGTTCCTCCACCTGCTCTCTGCTCTCACTACAGATCACAATGTCATCTGCAAACATTGTCCACGGAGATTTCAACATGTCAACCTGTCCATCACCATGACCGCAAATGTTGTTCTGCTACCTCTTGAGAGTTTACTAGAGTTACGAAAACAGTGAGGATTTCCAAGAATAAGAAAATCAGATAATGTCACCAGGGTTATAAAAGACAATGTAGAACTGAGGTGTCCTGGAGGGCCGTAGACCTGCACAAATTAGCTCCAACCTTAACAAAACACATCTGATGTCTATGTCTGACAAAGCAGGTTGGAAGTAAACTGTGCAGGGCTTCAGTTTGATAACCCTAAGTTGACACTAGATATCCAGAGAGCTGAGGATAGGAATCTGAAGACGAAGGCAAGAACTTACCTTTGCTTTGAGGGGAACCATGGACATTATTTTCTTCTTCAGCTGAGTACTTTACACCTTTATGAAGTTTAATAATAAAAAGTAAACAATTAAAGGTTGATTTGATTTGAGTACAAACCCTGCCAACAAAGCATTGATTTATAAGGTTTTTCAGGAGTTTTCAAGAACTAACCAAATATTGGGCTTTTTGGCCGAGTTCTTGGTGACTGAAACACTTAAGGTAATATTTCAGTAAATACTTTAGTTTGAAATACTTATACCTGCCTAAAAATAATAAATACATCGAAAAGGGACTGCACACATTTTATACAAATCAATGTGGATGAATAGATGATAGATGTACAAACGGACAAGCAGTTAGATGCCTCTAACTTAAATATCTCAATAGTTCTTAGTGGAATTCAGTTTTTATTATCATTTGTAGAGTGTATGAATTAGGCTCTGAAAGCTCCACAGAAGTGAGTGTTGTTATTTTTTTAATACCTCACAGGCATTCAGAAGAATTTACTCTTGTCTGGTGTTTGTTGTGAGCTGTGGAAGGACTGGGCAGTCAGCGGCTAATTTAATCAGGGCTAATTTGCTCGACAGGCCCATTACTTGAATGAACCCCTTAGAGATTTTTATGGGTCCAAATGAACAGGGTTAGATGGTTTATGGAGCGTTCACTTAAGCTGTCTTGCTCTGCTGTGATTGAATCAGCGATACAGCATTGCGGTTAACCCTCAAAATCTGATCTCCAAATGTTTGACCTGCTCTTTTGAATACAAATCCGAGGCATTTTGCATCACCTAGGAAAGCCGGATGACGAGTGTCCAACTTGTAAAGAGTCTGTGCTTTAGTATTTTTTGCATATTTTACAATTTTCCGTTTTTGATTCCAGAAGTGCCTAGCTGTCACTCCGTGTATCTTAGACAAGAGGGATATCTGGCACACAGTAACAGAACAGAAGGTAAGTGTCCTCAGAATTGGTTGAATACTGTAACATTCAATATTTAGTCTAATAAAGATGATTCGATTTGGAATTGCTGTTACAGGCTGCATGTTCGACAAAGTTGCAAGGCACTTCTATGATGACACATGTGTGGTGCCGGAGAAGGTGGAAGGTAAGCTTATTTTTGTTGTATTTAATAAGAAATGCACTTCATAGAAGACAACATTCTATTTAGTTTTAATATTATATGAAACTTTAATAGAAAAGCCTCATTTCGCCCTAGTTGAAGTTTTCTTTCTTTGACTTTCTCTGCACACAGGAGATATAAAGCAGGAGGCAGGGCTTTACCGTGAAGGTCCGACCTATCAGAGGCGAGGTTCGCTACAGCTTTGGCAGTTCCTGGTGGCTCTGCTGGACGACCCCTCAAACTCACACTTTATTGCATGGACCGGCCGGGGCATGGAGTTTAAACTTATTGAGCCAGAAGAGGTACTGACCACTAGCAGTGTCCCTTACATTCACATGTACTCCTTGCAACTGTTTATTTAGTGATATAATGAGTAAATAAAACTCAAAGAAGAAAGCCAGAAGTGAGTTACTTACATATATTTATTAGTCATTTTACACACATCACAATAAAACAGTTGCTTTTAAGGCAAAAAAATGAAGAGTTTGATTACAAAATGCTATAAATGCATAAGTAATAGGGAAAAATAGTAATAGTATTCGTATTTTCATGATGTTTTCAAACTATAATAGACCAAAATCTTTTTTTTTGATTTTGATTTAAACATTTATTAAATATTTTTACATCAAATACATTTTTATTTTTCCACAAAAAGCTAAATCTGTGCTTCATTTTTTTTTCACAAAAAAAAAACATACAATTATTAACAATTAAAAGTGATTTATACTATTGTTTCCCAATCTTGCACATTATCGTTGGTCTTAAAAAGACATCTGCATTTATCGTGCTGTGTATTCAAAATTGCATTTCATACATGTGCATTTTAAAACAATATTTCTGTGTAAAGAATAAAATAATATTTCATCAGCAAAGCCGAAACGTCTTCCATAGGTTTTCAAAAATTGACGGCGTCTCCTCATAGCGGCTGACAATTCCTCCACTGGCCGAGTAAAACATGAGAAGTCCCACTCTCCTCTAATTTTAGTGCTTTCTGCTTGGATTTTTACACAAAGGAGCAGTTGGATATTTGCTTGTGGTCATGCACTTCTTTCCCAGACGTCTGCCTTTTCACATGCCTAAACCGATAATAATACATACAGGAGTTATTCAAATGAGAAACCGAAAAACTGCAGGAGGAACCGAGGAGGGTGTACCGAACGGTTCTGTATGAAACAAATTTTGTGGCATTCCTACAAAACTCAGGTTTCATAAATATATTTGAGGTTTTAATTTATGAGCTTATGTTTTTTTTTTTTTTTTCCAAAAGCAGTCATGTTTCAAACAGTCCAGAGCATGCAGCTAGAGGTGTGTTTACGTGACTAGTAATGTGTGCACCGGCTCCGGTCTGTGGGACACTGTAGATGGCATCATGTGTGCTGGGGCTGCAGGGATTGAATGAATCACAGTGGGGTAAAGGCTGGGCACAGGTGGGTGGTGGTGTGGTCAGGTGCAGGAACATCTGCTACCATCTGTCTGTTCCTAATCAACACACCACTAACTGAGCTACTGTACACCTGAGGCCAGGTAGAGGATGGGCACACATTAGCGGTCCTTTGTTTTTTGTTATTTAGGAAGATGCTTTACCTTAATACAATAGTGCACAAATATAAACGTATAGCTCCGTTTCAATGAGCATTCAGCATCTCTCCTCTGTTCCATTCGCTTTCTAGAAAAATCAAGACTTATAGACTTATGCTATTTGTGTTATGGGTGTAACAATAAATCAAGACATAATATAACGTATCTTGGGGTTACACTCCAAAGCTACTATAAAATTCTATGTCACTCAAAACTGACAGTAAATGGTTAAAATATGTTTGTTTATAAAAACTAATTTGCTCAATTGAGAATTTTTAAAATTAAACAGAAAAAACAAATTAAACAGAAAAAACAATAAAACTGAACACAATTTGTGATTTTCAGGCCATTGAAATGTATCAAAATGAAATGATGAGTACCTTGTCTTCACAATTTTATGGTTAGTAATGTGTTGGTCGTGAACGATTTGTTCATTTTGAACGGATCTTTGATGTGACTCCGTGTCGGCGAGGGATTCGTTCAGTGGCGCATGCACAACCTTCTGCATGCGCATCCTTATGGTTTTTTACAGTGTAGCCCACTCTTCAATAATGACAAAAAGAACGAAAGGATTTAGAGGACTCTGGGCGGAAAAAGAACTAATCTTTTCGGTTTCCAGCTCAAACTGCATTGGTTGACATTACAGAGCGGGTCACGTGACAAAAGAAAGGTATTGAGAAAAATTACAAATGTTAATCAAATTGACTTAAATCGGTTTGGACTGCACTCGTTAACATCAGAGAGTTATTGTGCAGAAGGAAGGAGACTTAAACCTAAAGTCAGATCAGAGGTGAGGAACCAGATTTAAGCGTACAGAGCAGACATGTTGGGGAAGCATCACACATTTTATTGGTATTGTACTAAAATTAACAAAATGACTTAAAAAAGGATTGTTCATTTTGTTGAACGAGACTCAAAGATGTGAGTCGGTAAAATGATCCTAACTACCCATCCTTCTTTAGAGTCTTAAAACGTCTTAAAAGTCCGTTTTTTATTTGCAGTCAATCATAGTTGGTAATATATTTTTATTTCAATTTTCTTTTTCATTTTTTTGTTTAATATTGTGATATGTACTGTGGTATTAGCAGAGTGGATCTTTACATCTCTAGTTTTGAGAAAATCTCAGTTTTGTACAGTATATGAATTTTATGTTTGTGTAAGCCTTCTGTGCTTTCCCTTTAAAGGTAGCTCGGCGCTGGGGGATTCAGAAGAACCGACCCGCCATGAACTACGACAAGCTCAGCAGGTCCCTGCGCTACTACTATGAGAAAGGAATCATGCAAAAGGTACCCAAGCTATAGCTACTGATAAACATTAGCTGCATTGGCTGGTTCCTCGCTGTTCTCATGTTTACGACACTACACAAATTGTGTAGAATCTCAAACAGAGGGACACTATATTTGTTATTTTTATTTTGCTATTATTATAAATACCAAGCTGCTTGAAGAGCTGCATTTTTTTATTCTTTCTGAATGTTGAAATACTCTAGAGTTACATTTATGGACTTATATGTTAAAGGGTCATGAGCCCCCACCTGTTTTGGGTCTCATCTGCCCGAGACTATTTAAAAACAATGCTAAACCATGGGTGTGTAGTGCTGCATGGGGTAGGTGGTGGTGTGGCTTGGTGTTGTGGTTTGGCTTTCCAAAACATATCAAAGGTCCTTCATAACAGCTGATAAAACGAACAAATACCTGCACTGAGGTGTGATAGAAGTGCTCCCGACTGGGAAGCGCACGCAAGACAAACCCAAACTAAATTGATTTGCCCAGGTCCACCATTTTCAAGTTCTATAAATGCTTGCTACAAATCCATAGTTGAAGTCCACCCGCTCAAAGTCAGAGTTTAGCTCTGACTTCATCAAGGGGAAAGCCATGTATCACCTTGTATCACCTTGCTCATGTGCACCATGGAAACAAACACTTGTGAACCATTCAGAACTCCAAAGTACTGAGCTGTCTTGCTACTTGACAGGATGTGTCTGGATGTTCTCATAGGAATAGGATAGACATTACTAAACTTTTCACACAATTAAATGTGTAAATAATGTTCAATGCATGTAAATTGCTAAAAATATAAATGTTTATATTCTGTGCAACCTTTCAAATTAGAGGCAGGAGAAATTTTAGTTACTAACTTTATGGTGTTATTAATAAATATTGTTAACCATATAATTATATTGTCTCAACACATTAATAGAAAATATTAAAGCAAGCAATAAAATTCATTTTACACAATTATTAATATAGTATTAAAATCCTCAAAAGCGAATGCATTGTTTGCCCAGTTATTATCGGTTTATTACCATTCCAGCTCAACAGGTTATCAAAATGAGTTTTGGAAGAGAAAATTAAACTAGCGTTTATCTCAGCACTAAATCTTTGTTACATAATGTTATCGGAATCTTTGTTTGCATATCATCAAAAAATACCGAAAGATTTGTTCACCAACTCAGTCAACTAGATACACAAAGAACTTTTAAACGACATGTTTTGAGTTTGAGCCATGATATGCACCACAAGAAAGGTCCTTGTATTTTAATGGAATCTTGAATCTAGAAAATTGTTAGAATATCCAAATTAAGAATTGTATGTTTTCATATCATCAAAGTCAAATCACAAACCACCCATTCCCCCTAGTGTTGAAATCTCGAGTAACCCTATGGTTTCTGGCCTCAAAGGTGGCGGGAGAGAGATACGTGTATAAGTTTGTGTGCGACCCCGAGGCTTTGTTCTCCATGGCCTTCCCTGACAACCAGCGCCCCGTGCTGAAGACAGAGCTGGAGAGGCAGATCAACGAGGAGGACACAGTCCCGCTCTCACACTTTGATGAAAACATGGCCTACATCCAGGAGGGAGCATACTGCAACCCACACGCCTACAACGAGGCCTATGTCTACTGAAAAACTAACCATCTCTGACAGCAAGAGAGCACTTTATGGACAGCAGTGTGCAAAACGGCAAACTTTACTCATGTACATGCTCCCTTGAAGGGATTTTAATTATTTTTTTCTTTTTTTGGGAGACTCGGAGAAACACAAATGGGCCAGTTTCGAACAGTTTGGAACTATGGAAAAAGCCAGACTCTTTCAATCTTGGATTGTTTGTGGACCTCTTTGGATATTTGCTTTTTACCAACATTGGTGGTAAATTCTAGTTTGTGGCATAATCAATCTCAAAGAGGAAAAAAATGAGCACATTTGATCAACGCGATCCTCGAATTTCTCGACAAATATTATACATTAATATTCCATCTGTAACCTCAAACTATTTTCTCATTAACACGTATTTAAGTACAATGATCAATAAAAATGGATGACTGCATGTTTCAAGATATACAGACCATTTTCAATACATTTCTCCAAACTGAAAGCATTTGGACGCACCTCTGGATACTTAATGGTGATGTTCACATGAGTCTTGTTCGAGGGTTGGCAGCTTCACATGAGTTTACAAGAGAAACAAATTGCTTTTTCATTTGGAAAAAGGGTGAACATTGGTCTATTACTCGCTCTCCAGGTCATCAGACGATATCAAATGTGTACTTTCAGGTTAAATGCACCTCAATGCTGCTTTTCGTGTAAATTTAGCCACATGTGATCTGATGGCAGCTATGCCCTGCAGTACGTTGATTATTTTCTTTGGGAAAAACATCAGTGTTTATTGAATGTAAAAAAAAAAAAAAAATATATATATATATATATATAAATGCATAATTGCGAAGGAAATGGCAATAGCTACAGTTCTGTAATAAAAAAAGTGTTGAAATACAATCAAGTGTTTCGACTTTGTTTGCTCTTAGTAAAGCGGTATGTGAGATGCCTTTGTTTCACTCCCATTTTAATAACAAAACAATGGCACATTTAAGCAGTTTTAATTATTCAGACCCCAAATGAACAATAAAACTGATGTCTTTACTTGAAATCGGTGCCTAGTTTCAGATTTATATTCCTTGAAGATAATTAATTATTGTATTGTCTCTTACTAGAGCCAGCTTTTTCTACTAGGGCTGAAAATAATGACTATTCCCATTACCCCGTTACATAATAACATGATTCCTTGTACAATGAATGCATTTTTAATATAACATTTTTACTGTTAAGAATGAAAAATGTTTCCTATTTTATACATTTTAGTGTGCTTTGAAAGTAAATTAATTTCTGCTCATTTAATGATTCTGTTTTATCATAAACTCCTCCAAGTAGACTTTCAGGTAGACATTCATTTCATTGGTTATCAGATTACCTTTCAAAAATTGTTCAGTAAAGAAAAATAAGTTAATAGTAGATTAAACATTCAAGTTGGTGCTAATGTACGGTGCTCATGGATGAATACTGTCACTTTTAAGAGATTTCAGAACCGTTCACATTACGCATTTCAGTGAAAGTGACTGTGTTTAGGCTTAAAGCTAGACAAACATGCATTTGATGAAGAAAACCATGAATTTAACCAAACTTATTTGACAGGAAGTGACTCCTGACTGGAACCTAGGCAACAGTTAATTGGGAAAAATAAAGGCATGCATGGGATTGCTCTTTTGAGAGAGAAGCGAAGGTTGCGACCCTTTAGGGAGTGCATGATGGTTATGTATGTGCATCTCAGTCACAATTAGTGCTGAAGTTATGAAGTCCCTCAATGGGCCCCCTTCTGGCCTGAAGGCCCAAGCAAATGCCTTGCCTTTTGACCAGCATCTTTCTGAGCTCTAATCAAGACAACAGAGTTTAGTTGCAATCTTTTAAGACATTGAATGCAGCTGTTCCTTCTCCAGCAGAAACAGAGAATGCTTAGCACACAAACAGCCTCAGCCACTAATTTCCCATTATCCTGATGATGGCAGAAGCTGGTGAGACTACTCTGAACCCTGTGGGGATTACAGATAACTGGCTTAAGGTTATATTTTGATCATTTATACATAAGTCTTGTCTAAAAGCTTTCTTGCCCACACTATGGCTGTTTTATAAAATTGCCATTTTAATTGATACTCTGCGGACAAAGTAATTGATAATGAGATTTGTTGTCACTGATTGCCATTGTTTAGTATGATTGATGATGATGCAGTTGTTTCAGTCCTAATTTTTACACTGTTTTTGGTTGTCCATAGATACATTTTTATTTGGATGATTAAACCAATCGAAAGCTGGCCAATTTGTGCAAAAGCAGAAATCACAATTTTCTGATTTGATTTTAAACCTTTTTATCCTGTAACCACAGTATTTATAGTAAGTGTTTTAACTGTAAAGCTTTTCTAGAATTTTTTGTAGCTTGAAATAAACAAGACTGGGTTGGACTTGTTACAAACAGACCTCACACAGAATGATAAATAAAGCTTGAAATGTGTCTCCATTTCAAATATTACAAAAATAAACAATGCTTAACACAGGTGGAATAAAAATTAATTTGTAAAATGATTTAGAGATAGCCGATAAATGAGCATGTATATTAACGTAAATGTAATATTTTATGTCTGTAATATATTTGTTAATACATTCCTAGTTTGAATAAATTCCTTTGCAGAACTTTTGAGGAATTAAAAAAATGTAAATGTCACTCTTACATGAAAAACTGGAGCACTGTGAATATTCCGAATGTACTGCATCTCTGAAACATACACCAACAATAGATATATTACTTTGCTATAATATGAAAAGAAAAACATATAACTATGGAAGAATAGGAAAAAATGGTGAAAATATCAACGATTTATTTATAAAGATGTTTTAACAGAGTTTACAGATTTCTTTAGCAGGCTTTTTTTAAAGCATAAATATTTAAAATAACAGCTCATTAAACACGTAAAATCTCTTTTTATAATAAAAGTAATTTATGAAGAAATACTTGCAACAGTATTTTTGAAATGCTCATATAATGAGCGAGTTAATCCGACAATTAAGTAAGATTAACTGGATAGTTTCATTTTTATAAAAATGGCAAAATTTTAAGTTAAATCCTAGTGCTGTAAACACATGTGCTTGGGGAATCAGGTTAGCTGATTTTGCTTGAGGTTCGTTTTAGACGATTTGGAAAATTGCTATAGGGGTGAAATGATTGGTCAACATCAACATGAATGAAACAATTAGTTATTTAAATGTAACTTTACTTTAACCTTAAATTTAACAGTTAAAATGTAATGAAAATAGTGATTATTGTCGAAAAATTATCAAATTACTTTATTGTCTGTAATAGAAGACATGATTTTAAATGTTTCAAAATGTGTTTTGGAGACTTTTCCTAAGAAACCCATGGGATCAGATGCATTTAACTATACACATAACTATAATAAAGAAAATTTACAGTACAATGCCATAAAACTACCCACAGCTTATAATTATTCCAGCACAAACCTTAAAATTAAAAAGTTCTGGGCTGTATAAAAGATGGGTCACGAACAGTAAATATTATTATACAAATCCTTGAATTTTACTGATAAAAACTGTATTTATAGCAACAAAAATATGTTATAAACTAAAATTTTGTAACATTTTTTTTAAAAACTGTGAACCCAATACAGATATATTGTACTGTTACCGTAAAATGTACTTTATTTTTACAGTATATATATATATATATATATAAAGAGATATATATATATATATATATATATATATATATATATATATATATATATATATATATATATATATATATATATATATATATATATTCTTTTTTTTTTGTGCAGCTTAACCTTCATTGGTAAGCCAATATCATTCTTTGAGTAGCTGGAAAAAAATTGGAAACAGTAATGTAGTTTTTTTTTTTTTATTTGCCTCACCCAACCATCACCAAAATAAAGATGCAACATTTGAGTTTAGACAATCTGTCCTTGCAATTACAGTTTTCTTTAACATTTCTTTGACAATGTCCAGTATTCATGAATGACCTGAATAAAGAATAAAATGTTTATTCATGAAAAAAATGTAATTAAAGCAAGAAAACATATTTGGGAGCCACGGTTGTACACAAACCATTATCGTTTACACACATTTAAAACACACTCTGTTTATTCTATGCACTCAGAGCTGCGGTCAAATTTGCCTGTTAAAACGACTGTCATGGCTTCCAAAAAAGCACAAATGACTGGGGTTTATTCAAACATTGACCAATAAAATTGATGCAAATCCTCAGAGCTTTTGAAAGATGTGCAGGAATGAGAAGGAAAGCTAGTTTAAAAAGAGGTCGAGGTGAAAAGGGGTCTGTGGAAGTTTCGATAATCTCCATGTCAATCACGTTAAACAAATCTCTGAATGGGGCTGCAGATGTCCTCTTTCTGTTATCTCGCACGCTCAATTCTTTCTTTGAATACACTACGCCCATGTGAACGTATATGGAAAAACACTGATTATTTTGGCTGCTTTTATCGTTAGCGCTTCGTTTATGACATGTGCTTCCACATATGCGACACCACGACCCATTAAGCCTCTCTCAAATTGTCTATAACAAACGTTTTTACAACTCAGAAGCGATAAATTATCCCTCCCTAAAAGCAAATAGCTACTGGATCCATTAGCAAAGTAACTCCAGCAGTTGTTTGTGTCTGTTTGCTTAGCGGCCAGAGCTAGCTAGCTTAGCTCCACAGCAGGCCGTGTTTACTCAGGGGAAGTGCTTTGTGTTTTCTGTCACTCACATGTTTGATAAGTGAAATGAGACCGAATGTTCACCGTTTAGCCCAAGAGTCATTGAAGTGCAAGCATTTAACGGCGTGTCCCTATGAAAGAAATCTTTATTAGCCCTCAGTGTTCAGTGGATGAAAGCCGTGGTGGTGAACATAAATCATTCAGGAGGTAATTCAAGGGAACAAGTGCACTGTTAAGCCAGACTGATAGAGATGACTTTTTCAAATGTTTACGCTCACGTAAAATCAACAGGGAATCGTGCCGTATTAGTGTTGAGGCACACATTTCAAATGGCTGGCATTTCTCAATTATTACTTTTTATTCTTGCTTTTTATTTAGTTTGTTTACTTTGAACAATTGCAATAACATCACAACGCTTTCATGAATTTTACTGGTGTAATAGCATTCAGTGGTTTTTTGAATGTGCATTGTATATTTGTGATTGTAGGAGCTACAATTCAAGTGAACAAGTAATGCATGGTTTAATCCAAAATGAGTCGATGCCCGCAGTCACGAGTAATCCAAAAATATTTTAATGATATTAAAAATTGGTCAGTTCGTTTGAAATAAACATGGCAAATTCCTTAAGAAGTTGCGGGTCAGGTAAACAATTTTTGTTTCTTTGCTAGTTGAAAACATTGGGTACAAGTTCGAGTTTGTTTAATTTATATAGCGCTTTTCACAACAGACATTGTCTCAAAGCAGCTTTACAGTAAACCAACAAGTTTAAACTCAACAAAGAGAAAAAAATTAATAAGTGGTGTATATGTCTCTGATGAGCAAGCCTGGGGCGACTGTGGCAAGAAAAACTCCCTTTTTGGAAGAAACCTTGAGAGGAACCGGACTCAAAAGGGAAACCCATCCTCATTTGGGCGACAACAGCAGTGTGATTTATATAAACCATAGTATAAACAGATGATATAGTAGTATGAACAGATAATATAGTATAAACAGATGATGACTGTGTTAGGTGTAGGTCCAGGGGCGCCGGTACCAGTTGTTTGATGGGTCATTGACCCGCGCATCACTAGAAACAGTGGTAAACTTTTTAATGAAAAACAAGATTAATATTATAAAATTGTTGAAACCTTTCTTTGTTTTCAAAGGCTGCCCCCTAATGGATGGATGATATTACACACTAATACCAATCAAACTAGACACAGGCGTTTATAGCTGAGATTAAATGTGTTTTTATTTTTCATCAACGTGAAAATAAATAATGAAAAAAGCAGTGTCTTTTAAAGACAATATTACGGGTCTTTTTTATAGAATGTCTGCAAAATCATCCAAGGTACTGATTGGCCAACAGTTTTAAAAGGGGTCAGAACCCAAAATAAAAACACAATATTTCAGGAATCACTTTTTTATTTTTTTTTGCAGCCAACACCAAAATAAGGAGAGTTGCACTTCACATGTGGACATTGGCCCTCCCCAGGTAGTCATACACTATACACACATCATCGCCTTCACTCTTGCCAACATCAGTCAAACAAATTATAAAAATTAAAAGGAGACTCTCGGTTCCAGGGTGTACTGCTAAACATTTGTTGTAATCTACTAAATCCTACCTCTCAACAACGGCCTGTCTTCACACCTTGTCTATGTTTGTGGCCAGAGGGGTTCAATTTCCCTCCACGTAACAGTGCATGTGACAAATAAAGGCTTGATTGATTGATTGACATTTTACAGAAGATTCAAGAATTAGACATTGGCTTTGGCTCTACCCACAGGACAAAACTTAGCCAACAGTGAAAATTAACGTCTTTCTAGCACGTATTTCATTCAACAGGAAACCACATTAACCAAATGTTAGATGCCATTAAAACCATTAACCAATGATACTGGTGTACCACCAATACCTTCTAAACATAATTTGTTAAAGTAAAAAAAATAATAATTGTTGCTACTCCTTTTGAGGCCATGTATATTGTTTTTAATTCTCAGCACATTAGCTATTTGACATTTGGTTTGTTGTCTTTTTATTTGTCTGTAAATGTATCTCTTCATTTTATTATCAACTTTCTTATTTGTTGACAGGAAAAACAGTGTTTGCACTAAATTGTAGTTAAATACGGCCGAACGAACAGAGAAAACTTTGATTGGTCAAATAATTTCATAGTTATTCAACTCTTGTCCTCACACCAATCGCGTGTGCTCCAAATACTGTCTATTTTCTAAAGAAATTTTTTTTTCTTTAAAAAACTGTGAGATGGCTATTAGTGGAGCTATTAAAAGCTGTTCATTACTCTTTTAAATGGTAAACACTTGTTATTGTGGTTACCATTGATTCAATGTAATATTTAAAAAGCATCTTTAAACATTTCTAAAACTCTCTAAACGTTCTCCTCACCTACTGTCAGTCTGGTTACATCTTACATACTAGTTGACCACAGGAGAGTCTATAGTGAAGGCAAATTTGCAGAGCTCTGAAAATCACTCGCAGCGGGATGATGAAAGTGTTTGCTGTGGTTGCTGACTCTGGATCAGTAATTGATGCAGAGCGAGCAGAGACTGAACTTGGGCATTGCCACCGGTTGACACCCATTACATTGTTCACTTTGCAGGTTCACAACAGATAAAATCACAAAAGATCTCAGGCTTTAGGGAGAGATGTCTGTGAGTATATGACAGTGATGAATGGCTGCTGATCTGTGCTCAGAAAGCGGTGAAATTGGCTTGTTTTTCTGCGCTCTAGCTTTGGGTCACATATGCATCCAGATGCTAAAAGACCGCAGGAGGCTGAGGATAATCTTGAATATGCTTCTGTCTTGATCAAAGTTTATGGCAAATCAAAGTATTCCTTCTTTTATGCTGCAAAGATTCCTTGTGAGTGTTCGGCACGGCACATGCCGCTCTTGTTATCCGGTCTCATCAGAAAATGGTCCGGAAATGTTATAAGATGTTGATTTCAAGCTCTGGAAAAAATTTACGATTCTCCAAAGTCATGAACAACTTAAGGTTAAGTAATAACCTTATTTACTTAAGTAATAACCTTAATTAAAAATGAGGGGGGGGGGGGGGGTTAAAACATGGAGCTAATTTATTTGTTTATGCTACTAATATTTCAATCCTGCAACATCCTGCTGCTCACCAAAGAGAAAAGCTTCAGCCACGTAGATTTCTGAACTGTCTGCAAAACAACTTTATGTGCAGCACTAGACGAGCTCATCTAAATAATGTTTTTAAACTGCACCTCACTAAATTGATCATTTATACTTAATATAGTCCTTTTGTAGTACAAGCACTGTTGTACAAGATAGAGAATGGTGTGCAAGTTTGGAATTTTCATAAAAATAAATCAACTATTTTTTATAATATTGTTTTTTTTAATTTATTTACACAAAAAATGCTTTTCATAGTGGTGGAATGAATCTATGGCATCTGTTTGAGAAATGCTTTATACAGTTGTGCTCATAATGTGTTTTTAATGCTCATTGGACATTATTTCTTGGACATGTTTTTGAAAATACGAACGTTAAGAATCATTATTTTTGGTTTTGTTATGAATTCTTTTTCATTAGAATGTTTTTACTTCCATTTACAGTGTTACTCAAGTAAAAATGCATATTTATTCGGCATTTCTTTGAAAAATTTATCATAGATTTAAGCATTTGGGGAGGTGTTTCTGTTTCAGTTATACTCCTCAGTTTACATACCCTAGCAAACTTTGGGATTCTTTGGCCATTTTCCAGAAAATATGAATGATGATGATGCAAAAGGTTCTGAAGTCTTCTGACCTCAATATCCAGGTCACGGCGACATCCAGACACGCACACACCACACCATCTCTGCCAGTGCCGTTAGAAACATTCAATGGTTAGAATGTTTAAGCTTTAGCGATAGAGTTAGCGTTAAGGTGGCTTATTACGACTCATCCCAATGGGCAGGGTATGGCCGTGTGACGTGATCTGACATGGCCGTGGCTTCAACGTGAAAGCCTGCAGTGAGACCCCTCTCTCAATATCATTGAACCACTCTGGAGAGAACTCAAACGTGCAGATCATGGAAGACATGCATTTACAAGAGTTGGAGGCTTTTTGCCAAGAAGAATGAGATTTTTACCAACAGAAAAGAAAAAAGAACCTTGTCGACAACTACCTCAAGAGAAATCCAGCCATCATTGATGTTAAAAAGGGGAATACAAAATATTAAGAGCTGGGGTGTGCAAACTTTTGACCAGGTGTCTGTTGTCAGTAAACTGTTGTTTGACAATAAATGCCTTCTTATTAACTTATTAACAATGAGTGGACAAGTGCTTTGGTGTTATTCATATTTTCTGAAAAATGGCATATAAATCAAAATTTTTGAAAGGGTATTTAAAATAATGAGCATAAACGTTTCCATTCATGGATGTATAGCTTTTTGGAAGCAAACTCTTCAAATGTTTCCCGACAGTGGCTTTCGTTGTATTATCACTTGTGCATCAGTGGGTCAAAAATAAAGAGATTCGTCAATGCCAACACCATGCTTTCTGCTGAAACGCCATCATTGTGCCATGGCAACATGAACCGTTTGAGACATTACTTGAGTGGATAGAACTAGGCGAACTATTCTGGTGGAAGAGTGAACAGCAAGTTAATCAATCACAAATGTTGTCATCAGTCTTGATCTACTCTGCAATAGCCAGATATTGTATCTCTGTGGAAAACAGTTAACTTGTATATCTAGTTTGCAGAGGTCACTTATAATGGTCTGGCAACCTCTAAACTCGGTGGAGTGGGAGGGTATACCACTCTCCACAGAATTTCTTTTTAGAAATTAGGTAACATTAATTACAAATGCTAATAGTGGGTTTCATCACAGCCCCTTAACTCTGGTTATGAATTAAAACTGCATGACTGCAAAGAAGGAGCCTTTATCATTTAAATGGAATATCATTTCATTAAAGCACCAGGTTGAAGACAATCCTTGACTTATTAGTGGATAAATATACTTGAGTTCAAGGGAGCCAACTCATTTAGCAGTATAATAAAGCATTTAGACTTTTGCTAAAAGGTCAATCATTCACAAATGAATTAGCCGCAGTTGAAGGTAATAGTTGAAAAGGTATTAAAGAAATATTATTGATCACTGTTATTCATTATGGGGCCTGCTGCGAGAATCATTTTGCTGTTGTAAATGTTTATATGTTGCAATAAATGATTAATCTAAACTACATCAAGTATATAAACTATACAGGTCTTCATCATCAAGCCTCAGTCTCCTCCAATACAAAGTTAAAGGATCAAATAATGTTCGTAGTGGACAGATGTTGATGTGAAAACTCTCACCCCTCTAGTATCATTTGGTCTATAGAAAGCTCTATAATCACAATCTCTGCTCACTAAGTGTGTGCACATGAACTCACATGGAGAAGCTGGCGACCACAGCGGCTCTTCACCTTCCCTGATGAGGCTTGATCCCTGGCGTCCAGTCAGGCTCACACACTGTCCACTGAAAGGTGGACACTCCATCTGTCACTGCAGAGAGAGTGGGAGGTGCTGAGACAAAGGAAGGGGTTAAACAATTGAGAATAAGCCCCAAAATCCTTTTGCAGGTCTTTTTTTAGTGCTGAGAACCCATTAAAGTGTCAAAAAAATGCATCTTTTTTACTTGAACAAAACACAGAAAACGTGTTCTTATTTGATAAGTATTTTACATTTATACATGATGAGTGCATCTTTGATTGGCATTGCATGATAGATACAAAACAGCATTTAACTCAAGCCCCAAATCTTCAAGGATCCACCACCATGCTTCACGGTTGCATGCAGATACTCATTATTGCAGACTCTAGTCAAAATCAGTTGAAGTTGTGAATCATTTTTCATAGAAAGAACAGCCTATTGTAGGTTCATTCTGTTATGAATATGCCATGTTGGACAAAGTTGTCTTGGCAAAGCCAAGTTTGGCCATTTTTTCTTAAAAAAAAAAAAAGTCCAATTGTAATTGTTATATTACAACATTAAAATTAAAACTGGTAATTTAGAATAATTAATGAACTTCTGGGATATAAGAAACTGGAGCTCCTGACGTAAAAAAAAAAACCTCACTCACTATTCCAAATCGCATGGGGAGCTACATGAAATTCCACCACTAGAAAGGTTCTCCTGTAGCTATGCTCAGGGGTGATCTAACCAAACCAAGGGCTAGCCCCATCTTTTCCATGTAGCCCACCAATAAATTTCCAAAAATAAACAATCATTGTTTAAACATATTTTTTACAGATTTAAAACCTACCTAAAACATTTGCACAGTACTTTACATTGACATAGAACTATAAACAACAGCATTGTGAGTAGTCTGTAAAAAATTGTATTAATTTAATTAGCATATATAAGATAAACATTTATTCACAGAACATTTTTAACATCAAAGCTGACCAAAAGGCTTAACCAAGAATCCACAACAAAATCACCATTAAAAAAAAAGTTTTTAGATTCTCTGAAACCATGCGCACAGGGGTTTAATGTGTGGTGGTCCCCCATGATGTAGACTACAGAAAGTCAGAAGTGAAAAAGGAAAAAAAGTACAGTTCAAAGGGCAGCTGGGTGGTCAGCTCCTCATGCTCTGGCTGGAAAATACACTGGTAGAAGTGAATCAAGACTAATGAAAATGAGGTAAATTTAGACAGACACATTTATAACCCCCTTTGAATCCTGAAATAGCTTTTAAAAGAAACCTGGAAATAGGCTTTCTGAATAATGACGTCCCTCTCGCTCTCCTTTGCTTAGTTTTTACACAGAAATTGGATCTCTGTGTTAAAGTATGGCCACACTGTCAAAACTGCTAAATAATGCATTTATTCAATACACCTTAGCTCCTTAAGCGTGATAATGGATGTGACCGCACCTTAAGGCCTATAACAGTAACAGCTCTTTTCATTGTCCTTAAAATTAACTGGTTTTGTCATTTTAAAATAGAGGTGGTCAGGTAGAATCTATGATTTTAGACATATTCGTCGTAGCCTCAACCCCCGCCTGAGCAGTAGAATCAAACAATTCTTTTGAAAAGTGTGCTTTTCAAGCTATACAAAAGTCCTCCTAGCATTGAGATAACACACATAATGGACCAGCAGATAAAGCTGATAAAACACAGAAGTTTTTGAGAAGAACTGAGGCTGCACATGTCAGGACTAGTAACCATGGCTGAGTGTATACCATTAACTGTAAAGAACATGAACAGAGTCAGTGATGTCACCGATTTTCCACCTCAATTTTCCATCTCAAATTGGTAATTGCCACTATTCAACTTCTTTGGAAGTGTATCAGAATAATTAAGAATTGGCAAAGGGTGTACATAGATAGCTGTAGCAAATAAAACTGATTGGCTGAAGATTTCAACCTGTTACATACATTCCATGGCTTTCCACCACACCCTTCATATAGCAAAAATGTATTAAAATGATCGGAAAAACATCCGTCTCCCCTCCCCCAAAAAGGTTTCTTCTTCGCAAGCCTACCTCCCCCAGAACTCAAAGATTCTTGGCTTCCTGCAATGCTGGGTCATTATCTTCTGATGGTTTTCAGGTAGCAGAGAAGGCTCAGAGACGTGATGTTGGTGGGCGGCCGAACCAGCAGTAGTGTTGGCTGAATCCTAACGATCAGAATCCTTTGTTTGGAGTGTTCATGGAGCAAATGTTCTGATGAATGAAATCATATTCCAGGTTTGAGCACAGGTCTGAAGAATGTTTCCTGCAAACATCACTTAACTTGCGCACACTCAGAATCACATTTTTTTAAACTTGATATTATTTGTTATTAAGAGCCATTCCACCAATCAAGTGCCATTTGCTTGTTGTAACTTTTCAAAATTGATTTTTTTACCTGATTTCAAAACAAATTCCAATAGCAAATATACTTAACTATTCAAAATGGGTATTGGTCAATCTTAAGTAACTTATTTGTTACTAACCCTCTTGTTATTGTTTCTAACAGGACTGAAAGTAACAGGTATGAGTTTTTAGCAAAGACATTATTGATTATTGAACCAGAAAATTCCGCTATTTACAAATAAGTAGTAATAATTTTAATGCTTATTCATACATATAATGGCACCCATTTGGTGGAATGGCTCTTACATAATTGTGGGTTTGGAGATGGAAATTATATGTCTGTTATGAACTAGTGTAACATTTGGAATTCTGAAACTTTCATTGCATTCTATTTGTTCCAGAAGCGTGTATACATGAAAAATGTAGCATTTTTAGTTTGTTTGTCGGTTCTAAACCACTTTAACCATTTAAGGTGGAGACAGAATTCTCTGAAAAGCCATGAAACACAAAAATGTTTCAGAGTCATGTAGTTACTTAAAGTGGTTTAGAACCGAAAAACAAACTCACTTCTGGAACAAATAGAATGCAATGAAAGTTACTTTAAGTAACTTCATGACTCTGAAACATAGCCAAGCTTTTTCAGAGAATTCTGTCTCCACCTTAAATGCTGTTCATATGAACCAAGAGACAATACACATCAGCAGAGCTGAATAAAAACCTTTGTGAGTCGTCTTGTTCTGCTGTGCTTCTCAGCTCAAGGAATGCACTGTGTGTGTTGGGGTGCATGCATTTATTTATTTCTTTTCTGCCTTAAAAACAGATGGTTCCTTGTGCAGAACGGAAGTTGTGTTAACTCAGTTGGCGCGTGATTGGTGGCGACTGTCCAATGGGGAGGGGTGTTAGGAGTGCAGTTTGCCTCCTTCAGATGTGCTGTGAAGGGAACAGAAGGAAGTGTGTGCGAGTGTGTGTGTGTGTGCTGTGCGCACCATTGCACTGTGCGCCTGGTGTCTTGTCGATACAGCATGGGCGGCGGTGGGCAACAACACTCCGCCACTCTCGTGAGTCCAGACATATGTACGTGAGTAAACACAGCACTAGAAGAGAGAGAAAGAGCCAAAGAGTCAGTTCTTCATGACTGGACGTCCTGCTGAGAAGAGCATAGGGTGTTTATTTTGTGTGCGCTGCAGAGCACTTGTGCCTCTTAGGAGTTTCTCAGGCTTATATTTCAAGAGGAAACTGATTTTCTTATTTAAAAGGCGTTTTCACCTGTGAGACTGAATAATTTGTATACAATTAATTTTGCAAGAGATTGATGCAATAGAGAAACAAAACTTCAAGGCCTCTACACTCTGCTCAAAATTTTTGGTCTGAAGTTTCGTGCCTCGATCACAAGCCATGTAGATCTTGACCAACGGGATCTCACATCTGCCCGAATGAGTGGTGTCAATCAAAAGAGTTTCACACTTGCCATATCGGGTCTATTTTTCACAAGGAGAATGGCCGATTGGTTTTATGGCCGTGGTTTTTATTCATTTATTTGAATGGAGAGGACAGTAGAGAGTGAAAGGGAGTCAGCCAAAGAAAGAGTGGTGTAGGATGGGAAAGACCACAGGCTCAGGACTCAAACCTGCGTCTGCCCTGAGCAAGCCTGCATTGTATCCTGTGTGCTAGCCACTCGGCCACAGCGCCAAGTTCAGATGTTACCAGCAGGTTTTTACTACGCACCTCAACAGGGATTGCTATTCGGTTCGATTTAAAGCCGACAGAGTATCTGTATTAATATCTACAGATTCTCTGGAGGGTACAGGCTACTATAAGATTCTTATGCAGCCACTCCTATGTTTGCCGGGTTGTGTATGAGGGGTCATTGTTATACTGGAAATCCCTGCCATGAAATATCTCCAATGTTCTTATTGAGGAAAGAAGGTTGTCGCCCAAAATCTTACAATTGTGCAGCTGTCCCACACCACCCCCAAAGCATGATGTTCTCCAAACACACTTTGTACCAAATGACCTTCTCCCGTGTCTCTGGATCGCGCAAATTATCTTTGATGGACTTCTGATGGGTCGGGACCTGAGAAGGGGGACTTACTTGGTTGATAATTATGATTTTAATGCATAATACTGTAGAGGGTTATTAAGGGTCTGGGCTCAGCTCACTTCAGGTGACTGAGCACCTTTCTCTGCATCATTTGAGGAGTTTGGTTCCAAAATGCATTAAATGCCATTGTTAAAAAAACAAGTGCCAAATCTGAAGTGTATTGAGTTCAGATTTTCTAAAGCCTTAATCAGTTTTCCCCCAAAAAACAAAACAATACTTGCCGTTTAACGAAGTCCTGGTTTGTCTATTTTTTTTTCCAAACCGTGATGAATGCCATTCAAGTTTTTTTTTTATCAACCACGTAAAGTCCATTAACGCAAAGAAGATGAGGGGTTGAAGGGGTGGAAAAAGTTTTTAATAGTTTTAGAACCATTTCAAAAAGATGGAACAGGATTGGGCTATTTCCAACTGATCAGAGTCAATAGAGTCCAGCGGAGACGTCCAAAAGGAGAGGAAAGACTGAGACGTGGACTCGGTTGATTTCTGTGTGGGTTCTGACACTGTTTTACAAATCTATTCTGGAACCGGCCACTTGATTCCATATTGACATTGTTTACTGTTGTATTTTACAATTTTTAATTTAAAAAGAAATAAAGATTTATAATGATTTGGAAAAAACTTGGTCATGGAGTTGTAGCGTTTTGGGAATGTATTTTAAAATAAATCTTAAAAAATTTAAATCTGGATTTTAAAATGTTTACATTTGTATGCCTTTGAGGTACAGTAAGAAATTTGGAATAGAAAATGAAAATTGTCCGCAAACCAAATGGAGTTCAAACTTCTAATATATTTTTCATTAAAATTAGGAAAAATCAGTAACCTTTTTTTTAGTGAGCGTGCTTAACAAATAAGCCATTTCTGGTTAGGGTCAAAGGAAAATTGTGTTGTAGACAGGTTGGAGGAGGTATTGTGATGTATTATTACACCCTTACTGATAACAGATTAGTGGATTAAAACATTTCACAAACTTACCATTTTACATTTCACCTTTTAAACAGCAGAACACACATCTTCTGAGATCCCTGGACTTACCTCTGGCCCTAAACTTGGACAGGAAAAGAGAGAGAGCTAGTGCATGTGAGCTTCATGTCTGATTATGGCTTGCAGTAACCTCAGATTCAAACAAGACCCAGAGCAGTGTCATAATTAAAAAAAAAAGCTATAAAAATGTATGTTTTGACAGTCTTGTCATTTGTATTAAATTCAGTGGAAGGTTGCCACTTGTTCCCCCGTTTTCATGCCTCATTTTACCATTTTCTTCTGAAAATTCATTTGTGGATTCAGCCCTAATCCTAAAACGAAATCTAAAAGAGAAGTGCAAAACATGTAGAATCAGGCCTAAATACCCCCTCAACCTTTCCTGTTATGACATTATTACCCCGTACATACACATCTATATTTACACAGGCCTCAGAGTCATGTTTTCAATTTTCCACTACTCCGCACTCAAGGTTTGAAATCATTTATCTGGCAACCAAAACAATGGGATCCCTCCGTCTGGTTTTATTTGTGTGCATCTGTCTCAGCAAGCAGCATACAGTTACCATCGTATATTTCCAGCTTTATTCTCACCTAGCAATGAAAGCCAAATGTGAAAATTGAAGGCAGAAGGATCGTGTGACAGGATTAATTAGACAAGGCCAAGTGAAGTCACACTCTTCATGGCAACACACTTGAACCTTCAATTACGCACTGCACAAAGCAATTAAAAGCCTCCCTCTCTGGCTCTGTCCTATGGAGCTCTACCTGTTACTGCTGTTTGCTTTCTCTGTGGGCTCCCCCCGGGGCCCTGGGGCCCACTCCAGCTCCAATCCACAACTCTGTAATTACAATTGATCAATTGTTGTCGGGAGGTGAAATGACTTGGTTGTTTTAGCTAGAGCTCAATTTGAGGTGTCCATTTTTAAGGGGTTATTTGTATGGCAGGTGGTTAGGAAAAGAAAAGCGGTGGGCGAAGAGGTGGATGGAGGCAAGAAGCGGGAGTGAAAGACAATTTCTAATCTCTGATTGATCTTGGATTTTCCTTGTTTCAGGAGACATTGGTTGGCTGCATGAACTCGGAATTGGACAATTTTACACATTTTCAGTCAATTTCTGACTGAAATTATTTGTTTATTTTAGAGATTACATTCTCTGAAAATAGATCTCGGATGCTTGGTCTTTTTCAACACTATGCACAATGGAATTTAAAAAAAACGGGTTACTTTGTTTTCATTGTTTATTACAAATGTCACAAAATTACATTAATGGTGTTTTCTTAGAAATATTTCTTAAGAGAATCCCATTTTTCACCAGCTGACCCCTCCGACCCCGCTATGATTATCAAGCACGCAAACACATGATCAAACAAAACACAACTACAGATCAACAATTTATTTAAATTCATTCTTTTTTTAACCTTTGTTTTGAAGAAAGGGTGCAGATTACGTTCCAGATTTCTGCCTTTTTCTATTATAAAAAGCAGTTGTACCATGCTTTAGGCTTAGTTAGTCCAAAAACAGAGCATTGTATTAGAAATGGTGCTCGAATCCATAAGCAGACAAGAACTATAAAAACATGTGTGATGGACTGGCAACTCCACCAATTCAAAGTTGTCAAAATTGTCCAAACTTGGCCCAAATCAGGCAATTAAATAAAGTTTTACCATCTTTAGTTTTACCATCAGATTTTAAGACTGCACACCACTAATTATGTGAGATCTTATCTATCTGTAAAAATGTGGCACAAACATCTTACAATGTGTCATGATGACGGCTATTCTAGTCAGACTCGCGATTGTGGATTGTGTGAAAAAAGGAGGAGTTATCAGTATAATGAGTATAAGAACCCTCATTGGAGTGGTTGGTTGTGAGATCAGAGAGAGAGATTGGGGACGTTCTATTATTATTATTATTATTATTATTATTATTATTGTGTATGTTAAATACTGGTTCCATAGTTGGTGCCAGAAGTGGTTGCTGCCTTACAGCATCAGTTAACCTAAAAGTCCGCCATTGTTTTAGTGATATTCATCACATGTTGATTGTTTCTCTTAAGCTCAGTTGACAGTCACAAAAAGATGCAGATCGTCTAGTATTCTTCGGGGTATAGCACCTTTTAGTTCATCATCCTCCCTGAATGTTTAGGGGGGCAGTTGTTGAAGGCATCAATTGATTTCCACTTGGTCATTTAAGCATATAATAGGACGTGCTCCTCCCGGACCTTGTTAAAAAACATTATTTAGTCCTGCGGCGTGGTGTAGTACTAGTGCGCAGGGCACATTTATGCGGTTGCACAGGGCTGACGCAAGTTCGAGTCCCGATCTCGTTTTCTTTCCCATCCCACCCCATTCTCTCTTCTCCTGATTTCCTGTCACTCTCTACTGTCTCATCCATAAAAAAAAATCAATAAAGGCTACGGACGAAAAAAAAACAAATAAATGAGTCATATATTTTTTAAATACATTTAACATATCTATTTGTAAGCAAAGTGCAACACTACTATTTAAATTCTGTATTCACTAGGTAGAAAATAATAAGTATTCTTTAAAGATGGTTTTCCACATTGTGCACCTAATTAAGCCAACCTTTCAGGTGACACTGTAAACGTTTAAGAAACCTGGCACCATCTGTGTCCTAATCTTTTACCTTAAATGGGAGAACGTCAAATCTTCAAGCGCCATCCAGACTCAACATGTTCAAGGGGTCATCAAAATAACATCAAAAACCAATAAAAATCCAAAAACTACAGTGGTCGCAGGCCAAACACATACCACTCTTCCAGGAAATGTTCTGGTAAATCATAAAGCCTTATCTGTTGTATTGCAATGAGCATATTACACTTCCCAGAAAACACTTAATTACAATATAATGCAGTATCTGCTCTAACAGAGAGCATCATTAATCCCCCAATGAGCCAACTGTGTTGTTCCCTCTATGGTCCACACACACAGCTCTTTCTTGTGCCTCTGTCTTCGAGACATCACCTCCTGACAAAGGTCCTATTTATACAGACCTCTTGATTGATTAGGATTGATTCGGCCACAGTCACATTGTCCGCTTTCTTTCAATAAACATGTTATGCCACTGGCTTTTTCACCCCCTTTCTCTCCCTTGTCCTCCTGTCCTCGAGCGATCTCTAGCCTAAAGCTGTTTGTAAAACTCATCCCACACCAAACAGAATGCAGCAGTGAGATCTTCCGCACTTCCTTAAAGCTGTTGTGTCTCCTGTGGTTTCAGCCGCTCTGGAGCTCAAGCCAAATTCTACACAATTCAGCCGGAGAAGATGCTGTTTGCACTGTGTGACATTTACAGTACAGGTTTTTCTTGGGGTTTGTTTTTGTGCTGATCTTGTTTACAAAATGCCTTCTCTGCAATGTGTGCACAGTAAAAAGCTGTTTAGCTCAACTCGTTTAGTAGCGTGACAGCAGCGTTTGCAAAAGCTCTATATATAGTGAGGGAAACTATTATTTAGCACCTAATTTCTGCCCAAACAATAAAATTATCCATCTAGAAACTTAATATCAGGTTTATTAAAAAATGAGGCAAAATAACAATGCTCCACCATTAAGCAAGATTTCTAACTGTGAATATTACCTGTATAAAAACAGTATGTCACGACTTTAGACCCACACTAGGCCAAAATGGGATAGAAGACCATTGTCAAGCAGCTTGGAGAGAATGTGACTACAGTTGGATTTTAGTGACAAATGAATGAAACGCAAAACTGTCGACGGGATTTCAATGATCAAAAAAATGGTTAGGAACCAGACCAGAACTACAGGATCTTGTCGATGAAAGCAATTCAGCTTTAACCATAGTCACCAAGAAAACAATTGGTAACACACAGTGAAGGACAGTGCCAAATCTGAATTTGGTGAATAGGTGTTAAAACACCATAAAATAGGCTGCATTTAATCAAAGAGACTCTGTATGGTATGTAGCTTGAGAAGCACGTTAAGCTACTGGAGTGGGCTAGCCCATCTCCTGACCTTAAACCCACATAAATTCTGCGGACATAGCTTAAGTTTCAAGTTTCCCCACATCAGACATGAAACTTAAATGCCTTAAGAATCTGCAATTAAGTTTTGGGGCATTGTGCCCATTACAAGAAAGAGCACTATGCTAAGGCCGAGTTCCACCTGTTAACCTTAGCATTTCACCTCCATTTTACATGCACATACATGGCTAAGACAAACCAGTGTGTAGCTCTACATTCATAGGGAAGGCTCGACCCAAACAACCAAAGGGTTAAACACATGTTAAGATGGCATCTAATGCGACCAAAGAGATTCACAAATGAAACTGTTACTGAAATTATCATAACCCATTATTGAAGACTCTGGTAGCCAGGTTTAAGAAGGTATAACAGACGTCTGGCCCTGTGGTACAGCTGACGGTGCGCCACCTATATACGCGCTGTTGCGCAGGGTGATGAAGGTTCGAATACCAAATCTGTTGTCATTTCCTAACATTCCCCCTCTCTCTACCTACATCTCTTCCCGTCTCCTTACTGTCCTATCATTTGAAATAAAGGCAAACATGTCCCAAAGAAATAATCTTTAAAAAAAAGAAGGTATAACAGACAGTGCTGCTTTATTTAGATTATTTGGAATCTAAGATGCTGAAGCTAACAAACCGTTTGGTTGGTGTATTCCCGCTTATTCCCTTTCGGGGTCACGGGGGTCTGCCGGTGCCTATCTCCGGCACCCATTGGGCGAGAGGCGGGGGTACACCCTGGACAGTTCGCCAGTCCATCACAGGGCAACATTCACACACACACATGCACACCTAAGGGGAATTTAGCTTATTCAATAAACCTATCCGCATGTTTTTGGGGATTGTGGGGGAAACCGGAGCACCCGGAGGAAACCCACGCAAGCACAGGGAGAACATGCAAACTCCTTCCAGGAAGGTCACCGGCGAGCCTCGAACCGACAACCTTCTACCTGGAAGGCCACAGTGCTACCCACTGCGCCACTGTGCTGCCCGTTGCCTAATAATCTATTAATAAAATCAAATTAATCATATTTGGTGTTCGCACAATACGTGAAAGGTTTTTCCCCAGTCATTTTGACTCATTTACCATAATATTAAGCCTCAAGGGCTCTTTTCATATGCATTCATATTTATTAGAGTGTCATTAAAAACATTGCCCTGGGCCTTGAAAATTTTCTTGCGGCAGTTTCTAAAGATATCAAAATCCATTTAAATATTCAAGCACAAAACTGAATGCTAATATAAAAGGCGATGCAACGATCACGCTTACTTCAACAATATGCAGCCGTAAGCTAGAAAACTACATCCTGAAAACATTTTATTCCCCAAATGTGCCTTTATTTCCAGGGGAACAGGTATGTTTTCTCTCTCAGCTGAAGAATTGAGACGTATCAGGCCAACCTCCAAGATGTGGCCTCGGGATATAATGAACTTATAGTCTCGTTAGCAAAGCAGACTCTTGCTTGAGCAATACTTGCTTTAATTCTCATTGAGGCAGCAAATTGACAGACCTCCCTTAAGATCTTGACAGGAAATGAAGATTTACAATCAGAATTATGATCATTAAAAACAAATGACTGATTCTTAGGTCAGATGATGAGCTATTAATTTAACCTTCTCTTCCTGTATTAATGCTGGACAGTCAGCTATTATTGGATCATAATTAGCTTGTGTTGTTTGCATGGAACCAGAGAAGCAAGTCCCCGGCTGCTGTGTCTCAATAATACTCCAGGGCTCAGCTCAGAAGAAAATGTGCTCATACATCCCGATGTTTTTGAAATAGTATCAACACTGTCATTGTCATAGTTCTAAACCAGATAGGAGAGAAATGGGGAGATGCTGATTAAGCGTGTTTCTGTTTGCATGTGTGGAGCTCTCCAAGTGGCAGGCAGCCATATGGAAGCATGCTGAAATGAACTGGCCAGCACTTTGTTGTGACAATATGGCCATGCACACATCACAGTGTTCACCGATGCTCTGATTAATGCTGATTATCTGCATGATAGATGCTTTTACCCTGGATAATCATTTTATCAAGAAGCATTTAGTGTCCCTGACTGATGTTGCATTTGCTTTTGAGTTTAATGGCAGAATCCTGTGCCAAAAGTGTTTGTGCACAGTTCTCAGTTTTCATAAGAAATAGTTACTGCTTGAGTCCAGAAAACATGTTTTAAATTATACAGTAGCTATCAAGTGCCCACTGCTGAAGCAAAAAATGGAGCTAAAAGCTGGATTGGCAGGAAATTTCACTGTTATGCAGATAATGTGCAACATTACATTTTCTTGTTGCCTAGTAGCCCCATCAAGTGAAAACATGTTTTCATATATCTTTCTAAAACTCAACAGTAAAGTCTGACATGGTCATTAGCAGCTACAAACACACTCTCTACTTCCCTCTTAACAGATTCTCCATGCACATTTAAAAAAACACAACAAAAGGCAGATTCTATTCCTGTTAAATGTGGGTCCCATTTCATTTGTCGCCACTTGTAGAGCTTTTGACATATTTCTGTGGTGAACATCTCTTAAATAGGTGAAATTATTCAAAAGCCACCTTTTTTTTGAGCTTTATACCAGAAGCTAAGTTATAGCTCACTCATCTAAGGTGTTAGGGAAGCGATTGGCTGGTCAGTGGGCTCCTCCCATTATACAAACATAAATTAATAACCAGACTCAACTTTATCACAAACGTTTTGTACAAAAAACAGCTTCACAACAATTTTTTCAAGGAAATTATTCAATATCCAGCCATCAATTTCTATATGTTCACACATTGTCATAACTGTCCGCAACTAAAAATAAACTATCCTTGCCTAAAGTGTGTTTTAGAGTAAAACAAATTGAATAGTTTATTTGTTACTGTAACATTACACAAAAGTACATTTTTTACTTTTTCAGGGATTTGCTGTCCATTTATTTAGTTTCTTACCCTGGAACATCTAAGTTTTAGATACATTTAGCATAAAACATTGTGTTTAGGATGTCAGTATGGCTTTAAAGTAGAGAGCATCCTGTTATAATTAGATGAGTTGTAAAGTGAATTGTTTATTTTCTTATTGATGCTGTTTTTTGGGCGAGGTCAAATTGCATGCAATCACACACTGTGAGATTCAGGAAATATTTTATTTGTCTCAAAAAGTCTGCCAAAGTGCTAGAAGGAGGGAGACGGGAGCACAGGATTATGAACTATATACACTTTTTTAACACGCACATAAAATGTGGTACAGAATAGTCACATCCCAGGTTTGGAAGTCTTCACTTGCACACAATTAGGAGAACAACTGTGTCTTCAGGGAAGACGGATAGATTAGTGGGGGATAATGTGACGAACAGAGTAGCAGAGCAATGGAGTTCATGGAAATGCAGAAGAACATAGGTGATCCAAGATGGCAGGAAACAAACATGGAGAGTCCGAAGGACCATAGGGTTGGCGGGCAGGAAGGGAGAAGTAAGAGCATTTAAAGGGGAAGAGCAGATGAGAATTGAAGATTGATAGGGTGAGAAGAAAACAAGGAGATTAGACACAGGTGTAGCTGATGAACAGAATTTTTTTTTGACCTTCGGTGCAATTTATTTAGACAGCTTTGTGCTACATTGGGGCGCAAAGACTAGCTCTACTCATTGCACATTATAATTAATACCCAAATAACAGTCTCTACCTTTCAAAGTGATACCCGTTACAGACCATCTCAGGGAATTTCATACTACACACTGTTTTAAATGTGTCAGTGCACGTGAATGTTAACGAGTGTGTGCTCATGTGAGTGTGTCCTGTGCCAGCACTGTGCTCAGAATCTGCTCCCTCAGCGGTTTCCAACACACACACACAAGAGTGTGGGGCACTGCTGGCACTCTTCCCTCCAATGCCTCGTGGTTCTGCTCTAGGTTCTACCAGTCATCCGACCAATTAATAGGAAACATATTTACTTTTTTACGGCATCTATTCATTGTGGTTTTCTCCAGCATCCCACCCTACTGAGAGAGCAAACAAGTGTACTTCTAGCAGAGGAAGTCACCACTGTGATTGAGGTGTTGTGGCGCCCAGGGGTGCCCAGCCCACATCTTCATCTCCTTTGGGTGAGAATATAGATGCGGAGAACTCCATATGCACACACACTGGCATGTCAGAGTTGCAAACCCTAAGTTTTCAATGTGTCAGTTCTTGTAATTAAATGCTGTTTTTTTTTTTCCCCGTCACACCAGGATTTTACTATAGCAAATCACACCAAACAAGGCTAATTATAAAGACGTTTGAGCATTTGAGAAATAACAAGGTGATACCCTGTCTCGGTAGCTGGAAATGAACTTAATCACCAAGTGTTTGCTTTAGATTCTTAGGCTGAAAAACAGAGCAATAAAGAGACAACAAGGTTTCAATGAAAAACACAGTTTCGTTTTAAACACTGATCATGTAAATGTTAGTCTTGATAAAGTAACTAATTTAATGAGTGATTGGGGCATAAAATATGGGGTGTACACATGCTCCAAAGAAAAACTTTTTTATGTCTGCAGAGTGAGAATCAGAAGAATATTTTGAAGAATTTCGTTTTGATGTGGTCGTTATTAGCACTTGCCACATTATGCAGAGCTGTATTTTGTTGCCAATAAGAATGCATGATAACATTTTTTAGAATCCAATACCGATAACTTTCAGCTCCTAAAGGTCGATACCGATAACATTCCAACATCCCCAAGATCATGACATCAATGCTATTAACAAAACCAAGAGACTTTTCTCTCTTCAAATGAAAATGTTATAAGAATGGTCTCTTAAAACTATGTGCACCACCTCTTTTTAAATATTCCACCGTAGCAGCATGGCTTCAAATGAACCAGTGTACCTGAGGGTAAAGCTCCTAGGAAAGCAGGTATGTTTTATATGCAGGTATCTAGCAGATAGCATACGTGCCTATGCTAATCTAAATTAGCTATATGTTGTAGCAATAATACATCAAATCTGTTTATATTGAATATATAGATGTCTATGACTAAAAATATTTTTGAATGTGATTATTGGACAGACTGTAAGATTATGTTTGATATAAGGCTTGTACAAATAGGTTGCTTATATAAGAAACAAAATTTTTCAATAAGACACACGGCTGAATGTTACTAAATCTTTCCAAATAAATTACAAAAAGATTAATTTATTAAAAATTTGAAATGGTTTTAGGCTTTCAGGTTATGACAAATACTATCCTATTCAACTTATTAGGACCTTCACAGCTAAAAGAGTTGTTTGATGATTTTTAAAACAAATTTAATGTTCTCATGACTTAAGATTGTTTTCTGCAGAAATTTCAACAACTCTTAACAATCTTAAATCAAGGTGGAACTGTATTCGCATATGTGAGCGGAGGAAGCAGACTTTTTGGAAGGAGCGTGATAATGTTCACCATCTAACTATACAGGTCTTTCAAAAAAAATTGCATATTGTGATAAAGTTCATTATTTTCTGTAATGTACTGATAAACATTATACTTTTATATACTGTAGTTCAGATTCATTTACACACAACTGAAGGAGTTCAAGCCTTTTATTGTTTTAATATTGATCATTTTGGCGTACAGCTCATGAAAACCCAAAATCTAAAAAAAATGCATATTTCAAACGACCAATAAAAGAAAAGTGTGTTTAATACAAAAAATGTCAACTTTCAAATAATTATGTTCAGTTATGCACTCAATACTTGGGTCGGGAATCCCTTTGCAGAAATAACTGCTTCAATGGAGGCCCAGGATGCTTTGATAGCAGCCTTGAGCTCCTCCAGAGTGTTGGGACTTGTGTCTCTCAACTTTCTCTTCACAATATCCCACAGATTCTCTATGGTGTTCTAATCAGGAGAGTTGGCAGGCCAATTGAGCACAGTAATACCACAGTCAGTAAACCTTGTTCCAGTGGTTTTGGCAGTGTGAGCTGGTGCCAGGTCGTGCTGAACAATGAAATCTTCATCTCCATAAAGCTTTTCAGCAGATGGAAGCATGAAGTTCTCTGAAATCTCCTGATAGCTAGCTGCATTGACCCTGCCCTTGATAAAACACAGTGGACCAACACCAGCAGCTAACATGGCACCCCAGACCATCACAGACTGTGGGTACTTGACACTGGACTTCAGGCATTTTGGCATTTCAGGCATTTCCCTCTTCCCAGTCTTCCTCCAGACTCTGGCACCTTGATTTCGAATGACACGCACAATTTGAGCAACAGTCCAGCACTGCTTCTCTGTAGCCCAGGTCAGGTGCTGCTATGACTTTGTTGTTATAATCGCCTGCCACCTGTTTCTTCGGTATAGTCTTTGCAGCATTTTATGGGAAGTGTTTGCATTTTTATGGGGACGCATTATTTTTTTTATTTTAACAGTGTGAGAAAAATTTTGTATAAAAAGCCTGTGTTTGAAGTCTCAACATGGTAATGGTAGTTGAGCAAAGGTTAAAGGTGGGATGAATGGTAGCAATATTGTTGAGGCTAAACTGATGAAAAGTACAAAAATGCAACCCTCTCACAGTAGAACTTAAAGTGCATGTCAATGATAATCTGGTCAGTTCTGACACTAATCTCAAGTGGACAGTAGATGAACTACAGTTTCAGGTTACTACAGAGCAAGCTCCCAAACACAGCTAAAACAAGAAGCGGTGGTGCATCTACAGCTCAGTTTATTCAAAATTTTACATTTCCAAAATTCACAAATCTCTGGAAAGGTTTAGTATTCAATTTAAGTTGTAGTTATTAATGTATGTAAATTACTAGTAATCGTCAGTTTAAATGCAGAAAGGTTAATTAAAGGAAGATCTGTCCTTTACCTAAAACCTTCCATTTACAAGACCAAGAAAACACTGAGAAAACAAATAGCAACTTTCCCGCTCCTGAGAACATAAATCCTGTGAATGTTTTCTCAGTGGTGCAGCGAGTCATTGTTTAAAATAGCACAGAGCACCATGTCCTGTTGATTGGAGCGCTGATGGCCCACCGTTTGTCAGCGCTCTCTAAAGCCTCATCGGCAAACAGCAGGGCTCCCTGATTATTTAATTGCTTGTAAGAAGCTCATTAAGGCCTCCTATCCATCATAAGTTGTGCAGAGAGGAAGATCAGTGAGAAAAGAGAGAGAGAGGGGGGGATTAGCACACCGGCCTCTGTCTAGACTGAGCTTTCTGCCTACATAACTTATACTTGGAGCATCTACCAACCATATATCCTCATGATTATGAGCCACAAAAACATAAATTAATGTTAGATTTGGAGTTGTTAGTAGGATAAGTTTGTATTTTGTATTTCTCTAGTCATGTAGGAAAGTCGTTTGAATATTTTATCCTACCATAAAATTGTAGTTTGCATTGACCACAGTTTTAAAAAGGGTGAGTGAATATATGAAAATAACTCACAGGTGCTTGTACTCATATACTCCATCACCTCTTCTCAAGCTATTTTCTAAATGATACCATGTTCCTCGCTTTATTTTTTTTTTCAATCTGTTTAAAACTTGATTGAACCACCAAAAAATGGGTTACAGGGGTAACAAAGGGACTGTTAAAAGTCTAGTGCACCAGTGAACCTTAAACCTAGAGTTCGGTTGGAAGAAACTGCAACCACTTCCTTTCCTTTTTACAATTATAGCAGTCAAAGAAAAGGGTGAGTGGAGTGGAGAGGACCTTTAAAGAGATTCTTGAGATGAAACTAAACTTGGATTAATGCAAAAGTTAAGTGTTCAAACTTGGACTGGGATTTTAGCCACCTCAGGGATCCCACAGGGTTCTGTGCTGGGTCCTCTCAGTTTTTAATTTGTGCACTTTGCATCTATTTTTTGGAAATGTAAGGTGCTTCAATCCAGCTGTATCTTATGTTTTCACAAACCATATCCTTTCTACCAGAATGAATACTTAGATAATGTTTTTTAAACATCTAAAGAAGAAAAAAAATCAGTTTCTCCTATTGGTTCAAGGCACGTCTTGTTTTAAGGTTCAGTTCCCAAATCAAAAGCCTGGGGATAGACTAAACATTATCAAGGGAGGCGCACATTAACTCTTTATTTCTATCATATTCACAATATTTCTGGTTGCACCTGACAGTAAGTAAATCTACAGAGATCTTGATTAAGTCACTTGTGACCTTGATTTTTTAATTCACTATACTTTGGGCTGGTGAATGTCAGCAAAAACTTGTTCATAGCCTTGGAAAGTACTTTAAACAAAAGGTCATAAGTTTGTACATTAAGTAAATCTACAGTACAGTAAAAGTAAAGAAAGAAAAATATTTAAAAAAGATCAATATCAAAAAATGAGAGAAATAAATAATAGCAGATATTTAAGGCAATAATTAATTACTTGATACATATAAGAAGCTTGAACTGGAGCACAATACAATGTCAAACCGAATAAAAAAGTTCTGAAATTAGTTTCATATTAATTATACTTTTGATATGATGAAAGTTATGTTAAAACATGTAGTCTCAGAACTTTTAATACATTTTAGTAACAATCTAGCTATTAAAGTCTGGTTGCAATCTGAACAGAATGTTTATTTTAATTAAAATACATTTAAAAATAACAATTGTTATTTTATACTTAATTGTATAAATATTACTATGGATATTATTGTTGTTGTAATGATAATAATAATAATATTTATCATTGTATTTAATTATTTATAATATTAGGCCAAACTTAAAAAAGGGGCGTTTTTGAGACTCGCCTTTTTACACAGATCCAATCCGTTAGAGAACAAAATAATGTTGATATTGTTTTGTAACCATGAGCTTCATCTACGCCAAAATGTTTTTAAAAGATTGCTGCGTAAAATGACATGTTTTATGTGCTTTTCAAATATGAATTAAATTAAAATAAGATAAAGAAATGTTTGTTTTCTTAATAAAAATAATAGTCACCCAATAGCTCTGCAATGCATTAAGGAAGTAGTTCTGTGTCCGGAAATAATCCATTTCAATATAATACTACTTAATATCTTTTCTATTATTTATGTTACAAAAACAGAAATAAAATAGTAATGCTTAGTTATTCCACTTGCAGTATACAAATAGAATAGAAAGAATATTTTTGTATTTCTTTGAATTGAACTTTTTATTTCTCCAAACAATTTTGTAAAAAATAATGCTTGTGATTGAAATACGATCAAATAAACAAATTCTATTTCTGTGGCTCTCTTCTTCACACTATTTGCAGACATGGATGCACACTTCCATATTTGAAATCACACCCTCAGAGTTGCAATCATGTGTACTGGACATTAAAAGCAGAAATACCAGCCCAGCAAAGACAAGTCAAACAAAATCCAAAGCTTCTGAATCATCAGTACACAGTGTAAGGCATTTCACAAAGTTGAAGCTTGCATGTAAACAGGTGCAGGATAAACTCGGGACGCTTGGCATATTAATTGCCGATCATTTGCAAAACGGGGTGGAAAAGTGTCTTTTGCCAAAAGCTCGTCTTGTAAGCTTCCAGCTGGGATCGTCAGGGGCAGGCTTGTTGGCATCATGGCAGCATATGTTTGGTGCCAAGAACACCAACCATTTGCATTTTCTTTATATCAATTTTACAAAGCCCAAATGCTCTCTCTTGTGTAAAAATGATCGGGATTTGAGTGTTGCAATTAATCACAAGTGAAATATATTTGCCGATGAAAAGGCCTAATTCTAGTCTAGATTTTTTTCCTTCTTTTTTGCCTTTGAGAAAGAGAGAGCAATCAGTTAGTTGCATTACATCTGCACAGAGCTCGCAGGCGCACAGTGATGAATGTGCCTTTAAGGCTGTATAGTTTGGCTTCATTTAGACTGGCTTGAAAGATAGCACTGTGGTGTATGTGGGGTACTGCAAACACAATCAGTCATTCGTGGGGTGAAAGGAAAAAGAATGAAGGAAAAAAAAGTGTGTAGTTTCTTTGTCTCAAAGTCTAAAATGCATGTTTTCTCCTAAAAGCAGAGCTGAGATGAAGATGGCAAGAGGCCACATTTTGACTGTAGAACTTGAATGCTGCTTACAGAACTTGGCGGGTCTGACTCTTCTAGAGCACTAAATGCTTTCAAAGGGCACCAAGTGCATTCGGATTATGTCCTTTTCGATGTATCATATGAGTAGAAATTGGGCCCCTTAGAGAATGTCATTCATCCAATGAAACAGCAGCTCTTTCTAGATAATGTTCCAAAGTTCCATATTCTATAATTTAAGCCATGTCCATGAGTACTTATCTTTAAACTCATGAATATATTGTACCCATGAAAATGCTAAAACGCAGCGTAAAGCACCATCAAGAACACTGAAGGAGAGGATTGTTTAAGGCCAAAAGTCATTCTCGTAAGAGTTGAAGTCTGTCTTTAGATTAAGAACCAGAATAGGGGAGAAAAAAATAATAATCTGGGAAAGTTGCCTCCCAAATAGTGATACTTTGTGACATAGCTCAACCCTCTCTCTGACACTTTCATAGTAAGGAATGGCTCACTTTTTGAACAACAAAGGAGCAAACTTAACCAACACATCGAAAACTACTTCTAAATATCTCTCAAATATTTATGTTTCTCAGCTTTTCTTTGGAGAAATGTTGGGATCTTGATACAACACTGATGAGTAGAACTTAAACCGTTCAAGGGACTTGAGCAGACTGGCACGGCCTGAAAAAGTTTCATGAAGATACAATTTTGTAACCAATGGTTCAAAATGGTGAACAATTAAAATGTAAAATATATACTTTTCCCAACAGGAAAAGTTTACAGTTTTTGCAATCAAAAAAAGTTTTAATAACAGAAGTCAACGGGGCACAAACAATAAATAAGGCAGAAAACAAGAAAATCTGGTGCTACACAAAAACTAAAAATCCAATCAATGCCAATGTTCAACATGTCCAAGGCTCTGTTCAAAGCTAAAAAGAAATCCAGGCCACAATCATTTTTCAAATTGATGAGTCATTTTGTTTGTTTGTTTGTTTGTTTTTTATTAGAAATCTGTGATATTAAGAGTAACTGAGTAAAAACAGAGTAAAAACTTTTTAAATACAGCTGAGGTAGATAAAAAGATTTATCCCAAAAAAAAGAAAAAAAATATTGCTCTGATAGATTTTTAGGTTCATTTAGTGTCTGTTAACAGCCACAAACAATTTTGCCCCTCAACTGGTGATCATCAGTTCCTGACCTTCACTCTATTTTCTAAGAGATTGCCCCCACACTTGGCAGAGGAAACTCACTTTGGACACAAAGCTCATGGCAATAGGTGAGAGAATGAATGTAGACTGACTAGTAAACAGAGACCTTTGGTCTGACTCTACTCTTTGTACACCATGACAGAACTTCAAATCAACCAACTATTCATTCTTTGAACCAAACCATTACATCTCACGCAAAGTCTTTCCTTCACTCTTATTTAGGACACTGAGAATGTTTGGACAGGAGTAAGAACTGGAGATGTTCATGATAGAGTATTAGGTTGTGTGAAGGAAGACAGTATTCTCTAGTGTTGTCAAAAAGTACTGTTAGCAATGTTAATATACATGCACAAATATTTCCAAGGTCCAGTATAGTCCTGCTTTCATATTGTCACAAATAAATGGGTTGGTGAGTCATTTTTGTTGGTGAGTTGGCAAAGTCTGTCAATTAAAGGTAATCTTAACAAAAAAGGTAATCTTCTTATTTTGAATTGAAGCCTGAGAAGAAGTTGCCTTTAGATGATCAACACCAAACTTTCAAACTTTGCTAACGATTAAGTGTTGGAGTTTGTCTAATTAAGCCCGTTGTTTGAAAAGTGGCTTTAAAACAGTCCCCAGATAAAACAGACACACTTACAATATACAATAATAAATGACTCTTACAAAAAAACTTTCAATAATGACCCACACCATGCAACTTTTTCCCCTTACACCTTACATTTTCAACTTTAATGGGCAAAATTGAGCGCAGTTTCTCTTCTTGGGATAATGATTTACAAAATGCCTCTCATCAAAGAATTCATTAACAAAGAACATTAATTAAAAAATAAATGAGTAAACATCGATATCAAAACCTCAGCAGTGTGGAAGTGAATACATTATGTGTGGTAATGATGTTTGAAAGGGATCCGAACACCTCAGTGGGACTCTTTTAAACCCCTTACCTCTCAGGCAGTTGCTTATTTTGCAATCCTTTGTTGTTAAACAACAAAGAGAATGGGCTCTCATAATGTTATATTAATCAGCGGATTAATATTTCAATTTGATTTTCTTTATAGTTGTGGTGCTGTTGGCATTTCCATTTTCCCTCCATATGTGCAGCGGTGTTAAGTAGTATCATTACCATTTCTACCTGGGGGTTCTGGAGATAACAGGCAGTCGTGATAGCTCTATTCGACGCAGCGAGAGCAGCGCTGGGTAGCACCTCATGCATTTTTAAGTGCGCTGTTTGCTGCCGCTCTGCTGCCATTCTTTCAGAACGCACCACGCAAACAGCTGAGTCACAGACTTTGTGCTTTGCTCCTTGTCTAATTGGAACCGAAAGCCCCAATAAAGACACAATGTGTCCACAGTTAAACTGCAACGACCAATACAGAGCCTACATTGCCAATAGAGAGACAATAGCCTGTCTGACAGGTTACCACTAATAATTACCACTGACAGGACCCTAATGGTGTTGAACAAAACCAGCATACCCCTGTGCTCCACTAACACACTTTTAATACAAAAAAGAGAAATTAAGGTGTGAATAAGAAAAGGTGTCTGAAATAAAAACAATTTTGAGATTGCACCTGTAGTTTCAACAGTCATGTTTTCAAAAGTGTTTAGTGTCAAAACGAACTGAGCTGAAATAATTTTGCGTATGGAGCCTCTTATGTGTTGGTTTCAGCAGGTTATATATAGATGAGGATCAATACCACCATATCTACATCAACACTTTTTTAAGTGGCCACAGATCCGCAGAGTGATTGGCCAGTCCGTTAGAGACAGGTAGAGGAGTAACTCGATTAGAGCTAAAACTACTGAGCCACAATGATTGAGTCAGTTGGCCTCGAAATGCCTTGGTATTCCAGAGGTTGCACTGGACAAAGGGTAGGTTTCCCTACTTAAACCGCTGAACCCACCCCCGATACTGGATAAAAATGGATGGGTGGGTGGGTGGATTTAGAAATCGAAGTTTCAGAATTTCCCCAACATCTCACTTGCTGGTGTTGATCCACAGAATTTTCTAAAATACACAGTCAACGCAGCCATCTGCCAGAAAATGTTAAAGCACTTCCATATTTGCCTTTTCCATTCAATGTTTCTAACATGGCTTGGAACCTGATCACACTGCAAAAGGTACCAGAAGGTGGTACGTTTGCCATTCTCAGTTCGGCAGCCTGTATAGTAACTTTTGGTTTGTAGGGTAGACCAGTGCTTTGGTAGCTACAGCAGCTGTCAGTGGCATTTAGAATAGGTTACTGCTTGTCTAAAAATCACAAAATGGTAGAAAACACTAATTGTTAAAAAAAAAAAAACAATGATTGCAACCCCTTAACTACACAATGTCTGGTCTTCATTGTTCTGAAAACTTCTCAAAACACTTTTAGACACATTTTTAGAAAATTAAAACTAGACTCTAGTCTTCATCATTGCCCTGAAAAATCATGTTATTCAAAACAAACTGAGCAGTAAGAATTTTACATAGAGAGGCATCTCATGTGTTTAGGGGTACAGGTATGTATGACCAAGGCCATGTCAACACCCACACATACTTTACATTGTGTTCAAAAACAAACAAAAAATGAGTCCACACAAAAATCCAAAACTTCCCATAAAATTCTGTAAAGACTATACCAAACCAACAGGTGGCAGTTCATTCTAATACTGAAGTCTTATTGAGCCAAACAGAAAGCCTCTCTTCGTGAACAAAGAAACCACTGAAAAGTGACGCCAATCACAGAGCGTGACAACAATGACAAACCCCATCTTTGACACCCCAGAAAACCCTATTTTCACTATCCACACGACAACGGCCATCAATTTGCACAATTAAATGAAAATGATGCTGTGTTTACATGTAGAAACAGTAAAACTTTCCATTTTCAAAATATCAGGGTACATCTAGACAGGGCCCAAGAGACTATAGCTTGTTTACATCGCAAATATCTATGCTAAGCTAAAAGTGCTATTGCCAATGCCAAACAAGAAAAATGACTGAATAAATTGAAAAATGCTACTCAACTCATGGGGGGTTGGAGAATGAGCCAATTTACAAAAATAAAAATCATACCTTTAAAACAGTGCCTTAATTCATAATTACACATTTAAACATTGGAATATATGCACCTACCCTTGTATATTTGAGCTCAGGCACTTCGGGCATTCAAAGTGTTCATATATTATTTATATATGTGTACAAAGTCATGTACAGTCAGATTAATATACAATAGTAAAATTGTACTTTGTTGTACTTTCTGAGGCTTGACAGAGGAAGACAACTATACTCAGCTGCAGTCAGTCAGAATGCATCAGATCTCCAAAAACCAGACGTTTGCTGGTTGAGGTGGTTTGGGTCATGTTCACACCATTTTCTGGACCAGACTATTCGCTGAAAAATGTATTTGTCTCTGGCCATAACAATTAGGGGTGTAACGGTTCACGGTATGTATTGAACCGTTTCGGTACGGCCTGTTCGGTTCGGGACGCTTGCGTACCGTTTCGGTATTCAGTATTTTTATTAAATAATATAAATGTGTTATCAGCGCGATATTAAGCGCAGCGGAACAATGTTCCTAGGCGAGTTTCCGCACGGACGCTATTGACTGACGAGCACGAGCATCATATCAAAAGTGAAAGAAAAGCCAGAGCTTGAAGACCCTCTCACCTCACTGCGGTCTCGTGTTTGAGAACACTTTCGCTTCTCTGTTTAAAGACATAACGGGGATAGACGAGTGGATAAATTTAAAGTTGTATGCCGACATTGTTCCACGGAGATAGCTTCCGCACGGACGCTATTGACTGACGAGCACGAGCGCGAGAATCATATCAAAAGCGAAAGAGAAGCCAGAGCTTGAAGACCCTCTCACCTCACTGCGGTCTCGTGTTTGAGAACACTTTCGCTTCTCTGTTAAAAGACATAACGGGGATAGACGAGTGGATACATTTAAAGTTGTATGTCGACATTGTTCCACGGAGATCGGGCAGGCAACACATCTAACATTTTCTACTGCTGGAGATATTATAACCAGATATATGCTCTCTTCAGAAAATGTGGATAGGTAATCTATCCTAACTAGTTGCAGTATTTCATTTTTTATTTAAAAAAAATGTGTTTTCTTAATAAAGAGTGCAATTTATTTAAAATATCACCCAAATGTGTCACTTTTATTTATTTTATGCAAGAATTCTACTGTGTATTGGCAGCTTTTCAAAATAAAGAACATGTAAGTTCTTATTGTTTTGTACCGAACCGAATGAACCGAACCGAACTCTCCAAGACACTGTACCGAACCGAATACGATTTTAGCGTACCGTTACACCCCTAATAACAATATATAAACGATTACAATTCTGTGGCTCATTCCTCAGTAAATGGCGTAAAAAAATATTCCATTGATGGTTCACATTCCAATTAGTTTCATCGGAGTTTATCGTTCACGTCTGCTAGCTGTCTAAAATTTTGAACTAAGCCTGTTTTGTTTGGATCTCCTCAGTTACACAAACCTCATTCAAACCAAAAATACAAACCTGAGTAGGAACACAGATGTTGAAAGAAGCGCTCAGTATAAGTATCTTATTGATTATTACTAGAGTTTCTGTTCTCTGAGCAGTTCAGTCAGTCACTTCAATCACACTGGTGCCTCATTAGAAAGAACTCTCAGGTAACTCGCAGCAATTACATAAGACTGCATTTCTCATAAACATCAGCCAATTCGGAATAAAAATAGCATGATTGCAAAACACCATTTTGACTGACAGCTTTTGATTGACAAGCTATTAAGTAATTGTTCACGACAGCTGATTAGTCTATGACAAGTATTATTCAAATATCACAGCATCTCGCAGGAAACCAAAGCAAAGCAACTTCTTACTAGGACACAAAGTGATAGCTCTGTGTGACAAATATGCGATTAGATTCATTACACCAAGTATTGACGCGAGCATGGAAATTATTTAACACTTTTAACACAAATTACACAAAGTGTCAATATTTTCCCAGTGGATTACCAGGTTTGAGTATACTCAGGAGTGATGGAGTGAACAGGAGAAACTAAACCGTGATATTCTTACGAGTTTATTATTGTTATTTATGTGCTGTAAAAGCATATGATAAAAGCATATATTGCAAAGAGAGTGGGAATAGGGTGAGGAAGAAACAAAAGGTCATTGCTATTGAAGCTAGTTCTTAGTAGTGAACTCAAAAATTTGAAGGGGAAAAAGATTGTGGTAAACCAATAGTGTTCCAGCAATAGGGAGAACCACAAGATTGAGAGATTTGCTAGAAAGGTTCCTTTCAAGAATTTGGGGGAGCTTCAAAACAAGAAGGCCAATGCTGAATCAATAAATTTCACATGTAAAGGCAGCAAGAGCTACTCGACACATCAAATACCTAATTTCAGATGAAGTTAAATCCCCACTTGGCATAGTACTGGAAACCAGAATAAGGCCAATATCAGAAAGAACAATTAAGTCTCCACCCAGCGCATAGAACACTGGAATAGCTCTATACTCACAAACAGCATTTAGCACCACATTGATGCCATATCAAATCTGAATTCTCAGTGACCCAGTGTCCACATGAATACTCCCTTTATAGTAAAGTGCCCAGTGCTCGGTAACCTGCAACACTCACACACAGCTCACCCTTTAACACGCACACTTCTTCATTGATAATGCCCCCATAATAAAGACCCATCAGGCTCAATTGCCCACAGCTGCAGGACCCCTTGTAGTGCTGGCAGCGTTGCCCCAGTCATCGAGACCATGCGCCTATCTGACCTGCTAATTTGGAGCATATGCAAGTGCTCTTAAAGTGCTGGGCCTTTTGACATGCCACAAACAGCAGCTGCCACAGCTGCCCTCCAGAAGCTTCATTTAATTCAATTACATCTCTGAGAGATATGTAAACGAGCACTGTGCTTGGAGAGAGGGTGCAGACATGCCCTCCCTGTTTCAAGACGATCCACCAGAGGCATTCACCCTAGAGCCAACCCTCACTTTCTCCCAACCCCCTCCAAAGTATTGAGACCCAGATGGCTGGATAGGCAAATGATTGGGTGATACAGTTGGATAGAGCCGCCCGGTAAACATCACCATGTTGTGTGCACCAAAGGAGGGCTTGCACCAGGATGCAAGGGAGTATGATCGAAGAGAAGGGAGCGGGGGGTGTATAATCAGGGTCATGGTGAGTCCCATCACCCTGATCAGTTCGACTCAGCTCCTGGGAGACTTGCAATTAATACAACTTTCAAGAGAAGAAGGAGGAGATAAATATCCTCCATCTGGCAATTAGGGTTCATCGGGAAGAGCAGGCGATCATGAGACAATTCTTCACGATGCTAGGTGCTTGATACTGGCCTGAAGCCCACAAATGGCTTTTTTTTAGCAGCTATAGAGGCGCATCTCTCATTCTTTGAATAGAGGTTTGATCATGGTTCTTCTGTAGCATCTTTTTGGCATGCTTTAGGGGCACAAACCCCCCTCCAGCTGTAGGCTGTGATGGTGTGTGGCTGAAAGAAGCCCATATCACAGTGATCAAATTAGTTCCCCCCTCCACACTGGGGCACAAAGGTTGTCAAAGTGCTCTGCTTCACATTTCGGCAGTGCATTGATGTTATGATTACTCATTTAACCAAACAATGAGAGCCAAGCGGCCCTCTTTGAATGCCCTCTCACGTGAATAGGGAGAGCTGCTCATGAAAGATAGTGATTTAATAGGAGAACTGATTCTTTTCAGGACATTTTTTCTTCTTCTCCTCCCCACATTTTGTGCAACACAAATGGAGGGAGAACAAACATAGTGATTAGCCAGACGATTAATCTCAATTATTTGAGTTGCAAATTCAAGACCTCTGGCATCAGCAGAATGGGTTCAAACAAGAGGTCTGGGCAAAGTCAAGAGCATTACATACACCAAAAAGGCAAAAATTGAGAATTTACAACTGAATTACATCAGAAATTAATCAATGTAATAGTGTAGGTAAACAGAAAAAAAAGGTCAAGATATGAAACAAAGAAATGAAACCTAGAATAATAAAACTGCATTTCAGAACAAACTATATCTTAACATGGAAATATTTCTTTCTAAATCAAGAGGCAACACAAATTTTTAAGACATTTTTTTTCTAATAAAATTATTTCTATATACGGTTTTGGTTTCAGGCAAGACATTTAAAAAGTATGTATTTATTTGTCTATTTATGTTACGTCCCCTGCCGACTTATCATACGTATAATTATCTAGAAAGAGTAAATAAAAAGATGTTTCTTTGGGATTTACTGAGTGTAGCAAAGGACACTTTATTTATACACACAATGAGTTAAATGGTTTAAATGGGAAAAATGGTGGCCTTAATTGCTTCTCCAAAAATATGTTAAACAAACACTTTCAAAAATCTTTAAAACTGTTTTTGTAAACAATTTAATTTCTGGACAATACATTTTTAAACTTCGGCCATATGTGGGTGTTCATGGCAATTTGCCTTCCGACCATGTCACACTCGGTTGAATGTCACAGTCCGCCATATTCTCGTTGCCAATTAGATGCACTTTTTTCACATTTCTATTATTAACTTTTAATAATCGATTCAGAATTGGCCAGGGTCACATCAAAATGCATCGATAATTCAATTTTTTTTTTTTCCAACAGAGTTTTTAAATCTGCAAAAACCGCCTTCAGTCCCCTATGACGCATTACTCCCCTACGATGGATAAACCTGTCCCTGGAAAATGAGCTAAGTCACTTAAGCCAAAAATTTGTCTTTTTCATCTAAAAGTCTTTTTTATCTACAAACCAATTTCAATATTGAACAAGATTTATGTGAGCAGCTTATTCAAATCAAACTATTCTTTAATAGGATCACGGGAGGCAGCTGGAGCCCATCCAACACTGCTTATTTGGTTAAAAGAGCAGACACTTGACATGCCTATCCAAGGCAGAACCAAATTCAGCAAAATGGGGAAAAAATGTAAGTATTTGATTTTGATATTCCTAAATGGTTACGACCACCCCATTGCTAAGGTCCAGCTCTGTTCTGTTGACCTCAGTGTTTCACTAATTACTGATGTGCCTTCAGCGTCCTGCCACTGTTGAGCTTCCCCATAAAGGCATAATTACACACTTTGAATTATTAAGCATCATTATCAAAACTCGTGCATAACTTGTTTTGCTCTACTGTACGGTTCCTCTGATCTTTGGCAATCATTACTTATTAAAAGGGACTGGATGCTTTTCCCCAGCTGGAATACTGTTATGAAGAATTGTGGCTTAATAAAGCAGCTGAAACCTCAAGCCTTTGGAGCTAAACTTCAGTTAAGCGACAAGAAAACATTAGGGTTACTCTCCCGTTACTGGTTCAACGATATTCATTATCATAGGGCAGAGTAATTAAACAGTATTTTGAAATGAGTATTTAACTGTATTTGTTAAGTCCATTTCTCCAGGGCCTCCATTTCTACAGCGGTGCCTGCTAATACAATCGCAAGTTTAATTTTTTAAGCTTGCTGAGTGAAAAGGATGCCAAAAAAATCTGTATAAAAATGAGCAGAAGTATATTTTATTTAACTGAAAAAAAGCTACAAATCTTTAGCTAAAGTATATGGAAGCATCTGATAAGAACTTAATCAAATCTATAGGTGTGATTTAGGAAGGCCACCCAGCTATGCCCTTTTTTTTTTTTTTTTTCAAAAAAGCTATTAATCCAACAGCAGCAATATCAACAAAATGCACAAGAACCACATCAATGTGACAAGTCAAATGAGATCGGGCCAAAAGAACAAGACTCTGTGGGTCATCATCTGACAGCCAGTGGTTGCCACAAAAAATGCATCACATGCTAAATGTCAAGGTGTGCTGCTTTATTAATTTAAAACCGGAACTTAAAGAATACCAGTGTCAAATACCAGCATTAAATCTAAAAATACTTCTGAATATCATGCAATTATTTTATATTTTTGGAACTTGTTTCGGAAAGTTAAAACCGCTATGAAGTAAAGATAACTGTGGACCTATATTAAAAAAAAAAAAATCAAATATCTTTGAGCCACACTTGAGACACTGAGTTTGGAATAGTTCTGTAACCACAAAAAAAGTTTTACTGTTTAAATTCTTGGCTTCGCAAAATATAATAAAATTGTATTGCCAAAACAATCTTACGCAAACACAGAAGTGAAAAATGATATCTACCCTCTACTCTTTACAAGTTTTGAGTCTGTGAAAAACCCTCCATCTTTAAATTACCAGTTCTTTTTAACTCTACGAAAAGTGTTATTTTAGAAGTTTTGTCCTACACCATGCTAATAATTTAAGCATATTTTTAGTGTTTTACAATTTTAGCATTTGCAAGTCTAAATACCTCTTAATCATTTTACTCACAGCTGAACCAAAAAAACTGTAAACTGATAACAAGTTTATCAGTGTGGTTCAACTAAAATCCATACAGAGGATTCCTTATATTATATCTGGACTTGATTCAAGCTCATATGAAATACACACCCTTTTAGATGAAACACTTGAAAAATTGGGAGTGCATCATATAATCATTTACACATCGCACCGTTCAATAATGCATGCAGAAATAATTATAGGATGCTTCTGGATTGACTATATGGTATGGGCATATACAGGTTAATACACTGAGCATTCATGTGGTTTTGTGACACACCATGTGGCTTTCAGAAATTCCAGTGCACATTTTTATGACACATACTATTGTAATTTTGCGGTTCATTTTAAAAAAAAAACTTTTTGGCATGCTCCAAAGCTTTGTATTGGGCCCAATTTAACTTTCAGTTTAAACTCAACATCATTCAGTTGGTAGTTCAATGAAAACAACACTTGCATCTGTTTCCTTAAGTCCACAGGTGGTCATACATTAATAAACTCAAACCATGTGTTGTGACAGACATCTGGGTTTAAATATAGAAACACTGAAAATGCAAATTAGTCCTGCAAATACCTAGAATTCTGAAAGCATAATTCCTGGAGAAAGAGAGAGGTCACTTCTTATGAGATTTAAAACTGAAAACAATGTGTTTTTCACAACTTCAGTCATGAACTTAACTTTTTTTAACTTCATTAACAATGTGTCTTAATGCCTCAACCAATCCTGAATGTGTTCTTGGGTTCAGTGTCAACAATTGATCAAAATATGTACAGCTTTTCTGGAGGCAAAACATTTATTTATTGGTGGATGTTCAGCATTTGCCATTTACTGTACTAAATTCATATGCATAAATTCAATTTTCAACAACTTGTAAATTCCTAAAAGCCAAGATGTACTTTATTTATTTATTTATTTTTTTTGTTTAAAAATTAAACCTTAAAATTACAATTTTAAGGACGAAACTGATCACTGATCACTGATGCTCAATTTGCATCACGTGGCATGATATCGCAAGTCAAAGCTCAACCAAGCTGAAATTTTTGTGGAAGCTGAGCCCGGAATCATTCCGCATAGGCAGGAACTTCCCATTTTACAATGTTGGATGCGTTGCAATTCACGACAATGGAATTTTTTACATAGTATAACTACAGTTTAATCCGCCTAAGTATTTTGTTGGCTTTGTTTTCTTAGAGCAGCTGTTCAAGAAAATTTTTGCCCCAAACACCCATGTTTTTGAACAATAGCTATTAGGGCTGGCGATTATTCTAAAAAGAATCATAATCGTTACTCAGAAGCTATAATTATTATTTTGAGTACTTTCCCTTTAAGAACGCTACCGAATGTGGAGTAACCCCATTATATCATGCTGCTGACATGCTGCAAATTCCTAGTATTCCACTTGAAAGTGTGACCTGATCTCTCCAACTCCCCTCGTCATACAGTTTCACCGCTGTTTCCTTACAATCTCAACTCTAGGCAGGGAACAAAATGTAGTCTGTTTTTTTTTTTTGAGGAAAAAAAAACACGAAGTATGTTCACAAATTAAAAAAGGAAGTTTTCATTGTTTTAAAGTCATGTTAAACACCACATGAAAGGTCATTTTCAATAAACTATAAAAAGGGACTCGTTAAACATTTATGGAAATCTACATACATTGAGGGATAACTAAATCTATGAAGGAAAGTCTCAGTATAAGAAACTGTTAAAAAAGTCTAAAGGAATTCCCTTTAGGATTTCTGAACCAATGTTTCTGGTAATAAACAGCCTTTATTTAACCGCATGGAGTTTTCATTCGACCTCAAATCCAAAGGATGGAATCAGGCACCATGCCTGATATGAAATGCTATGCTGGTTTCCTTCACGGCCAGAGCAAAGAAGGCTGTTTGCCATAAACGTGCCCTACCCTGCTCAGCAATAACTCACAGCCAACCTAAACACTGTGTTGTCCTTAGCCAACACGTGTCAGTCGCTTCACCTGTAGATCAGCACTTCTATGCGACAAGCTCTGAAAAAAAAAAAAAAGCACTTTGTCCCGCTCTGTCCCTTCCCCTGAAGGAGCGGTGCGTGAGTCAGATTAAATAATCATTGGGAGCGGGGTGCGTTTCACCTTGGGGACATATTGTCCCCTGTCAGAGGAACCTTCGGGGACAGAAGGCGGCTCAGCGGGGGAGCGTGGTGGGGAGCGCTCCGCTCTGATGAAATGGAGCTGGCTTAATGAAGGCATGGCCCGTGGCTTCCGCAGCTCTGCCATATGTTTCGCCAAATGCAAATGGCCCCCAATTCAAACAACTTTTTCATCTTGATCTATGCAAATGTGTTTATAAATACAGGCTTATAAATATGGCATTTCACATTTTAAAGACACAGTAAAAACTTGAATCCCCCCCCCCCATCCACTCACTTGCTCAAAGAACATAGCCAACGGACAGGGGACAGATTAATGGTATCCCATGGGATGGGTATGAAAGCGTGCCCTTGCAAACATGTGAGCACGTGCTGAACGAAAGAACTGTTTTACCTTTGCTTAAGACATTTCCTTTTTATTATGTGCCGACACATTTACTTCCAACATTCACACCAAACATTTTATTGTACAATATGAAATTATAATCTGTTGGGATTTCTTCATTCCCTCAGAAATATACTATATGTGTTCTATATATGGTTATTTATGTATATATACACATATGCATTATACATCGCATTGTTATTTTTGTGCATATATCTAAATATTTCCTTGTCCTCAATGATAAAAAGAAACAATTCTATTCTTTCAAATAATAATGACATATTTATAACTGCTCTTAGCTTACTGTTGTATTTTTTTCATCCATGTGCAGTTGGTTGGCACAGTGGTGATCTAACTGAGGTGCAACAGTAACAGCAGAGAGTAATAGCACCTGAGGCTCCGTCTGGGTGCCAACATCTTTATCAAACCGATCCTGCCCACCTCTTGGCCTTGTGACAATGTCACCCTCTCACATCCTCATTAAAAGTCTTTCAAAATCAAAGGCAACTGAGCTATTTTGAAAAAAACTTTCAAAGAATTAAAAAAAAAGAGAGATAAAAGATACAAATTCTTGAGTAATCTACAAGCTCACTATGAAGACGAACCTAAACGTGCCAACTTTTTTTAAGATTGCACAAAATTTTGCAAAGAAAAGAAGTTCAATTTCAAAAGGATAACTTTTGCACAGGACATTCAGGTCTAAAGATTAAAAGCAAGAATAACATGAACAACACAGGGGTTTGCTGCCACTGTGAAAATGTGAAAAGACATACTGATTTTCAAATGTTGTTTTTTTTATTGTTTGGGAAAGTATGCTTTTACAGCAACAATTGTGTAAATGTGCTCATCATTAGCTGTGTTTCCATCCAGCTTTTAATGTGCATTTTGGAATAGCACATGGAAAGCGCGGATGTGTATTAATTTTGAAAATGTGCATTTAAAAAAATCATGCGCACAACTGAATTGGATAAACTTTTGATACGATAAGAAAAAATGTGCATTAACTTCGATGGAAACATTTACTGAATAAATCCCAATGCTATGCAATGGCAATACGTTTTTCTGTCGGAAAAGGGCGCGATGGGGCGGCATTAATGGACTAACCAAATGACCGATTTATTGCAGAACATCTGAAATGTTGTTTTGGTCATTCTAAAATTCCTTACCCAAACTCTCTGATCATCAAAGTGCTACGGGATCATCACCTCCCAGAACTGTCTTGTCTGGCTGTGTTCCCAGAGAGCAGCCTCCTGACACCAAAAGAAAGATGACATGACTGCACATATTGCGTTTAGTCTTTGTGTTCAAAGACACAAGTAAGTTTTGTTATCTTGGACTGGTTGAATGGAAACTGTGCTTTATTCGCATTTTTTATACAATATTCCAGTTTGGACATAAATAGAATTTGCATCTTTAGATGAAAACAAGGCTATTGAAAATTAAAATTGGTAATACTTTGGTAATCTTGTTTATTTTGCATCATACACTTTTAATACCGTTTATTGGTTTTAAAATGCAACACTTTTTTTACTGTGAGGCTTCAAAACATTTGATGGTGTAGCATTGCCATATATATATATATCTCTGATTTTATTCTCTGAAGGAAATGTTTTAAGTGGCTTAGCTTTTTCAGCTGCACCATTACTTTTAGTGAAATGTTATTACATACAATATCTGTGTCGGTTATAACATTAGTGTTTTGTCTTATACAAGTCCTTATTTCCACAATATCATAACATTAATTGATTTTGTTATTATAACAATAATTCTCATTATGTAACAAAATGCTTTCAATAAATCTGTGATTTTGGTTTCAATGTTCAGTGTTATTGTTTTATTACCTTGAAGCTGCAATTGTTCAGAACCCTGTTTTATGCATGAAAGGGGCCATGAAATAAACTTTTACAAAAGATTTTCTGAAAGCATTCAAAAGGATGTTTTACTATCTACCTTTTGACTGAAATACATTCAAGTTTAGCTCTATGTGAAAAATGACTGTTGATATGACTCGAAATTGCCTTATTAACTCTTATAGACAGATTGTAAAACCCAATTTTACATTGTAAATGTAAATGTAATGTATTTTATTGTCATTTTGGTGGAGAAATATTAGATTCTAGGCAGAAAATACCACCCTCCAGTAGTGCATGAGTGAAATAAAAAAATTAAAAAAAAGAGTACGGTTCGACAAGCAACGGAATCCGTTATCACGTGACGATAGCGAACAAGCCCTGCAGTTTATTAGGATGTTCAACCTTAAAGCCACGTAATAAATAATAAAATGCAGTACTAAAAACCAACAACGCGCTTCGGTGTGGCCTTTAAGTCGTGAACAATCTTACCATTATGAAAACTCTCTCATGAAACTTGTGCAGCACGAGCAGAGTCCGATGTTTGGTGTTGAGCTCGCTCTGATGGAGTTATTGTAACCTACAGGATCACAGAGAGCTCATTAGCCCGTGTGCTCCGGCGCTAATTTAGGGGGTTACGAACTGGATGTTAATTAATCGCAAGGCTGGCAGAAAGCGATGGCCTAGCGCGCGGCTGTGAGCCTGCATATCAAGCAAGTGTTGTTTATGCGAGGCGTGAGTGAGATAGATAGATAGAGAAAGGGGGAGGGGGGTCTAGAGATTGTTAGGCGGGAATAATAGCAAAGGTGTCTCATGAAGATGTATTTCTCTACGAGATATTTTTTTAGCTTGTTCAGGCCTAATATGTTACAAATTACCCTACAACTATTGTTTATAAGTAATAAATACATTTCTGAATTAGCTTTTTTCATTTGTCTTTTAAAAGCGGCTAACTTGTTGCAGGGTCACTCATGTATTTAAAAAGTAAAAAAAAAATATACAGCGTAAATGAATAAACCGACTTCTAAAAAGACACACATATGAAACTATTAACTTGTAAACAGTGAATGTTTCATATTTAGATTTTATCATTATGTTTTACGCCTAGTCAATGGTTTTACGTGGGACAGACTTTCTAGTAGGCCTTTATGCGAAACGCATTGGCGCCATCTTGCGGCATGGCTCACATATTTTATTGATTAATTATAAAACGTACATGAGCGGATAATACTTATTCTGTATACATGTAAATGGTTTTTAAAATGGTAAATGGTTTTTAAAACTTTTTTTATCATTTTTGTACAGAATACTACGGTGGCCGCACGCAACGCTATTGCTAATAAAAAAAACGGCTACTGCAAATCAAAAACTCAAGTTTAAATATTCTGTGTTTTATTTGTGTTTTTGATTTGAAGTTGTTTTGATTTGCAATAGTGTTGAGCATGCAAAGTTGATTTGTGTTGTCCACTAATGGGCCACCGTAGAATACGGATGACAATATAGGGAACTAAGAATAGTAAAGCGATTCAAATTTTTTATATTTTAATATCAAAGCTTTAAGCATGCAATGTAATTATTCACATTCATGTTACATTTTCCATTGGATTATTATCATAATCCGTTTTTGTGCCAATGCTTTCTTGTATGTTGTGTTGTATGTAAGTTTCCTTATATTTCTGCAATTAAAAAAAAATACCAGTCCAAAATAAATTCTTCTGAATGCATACTTCGTTGTAGAAAGAAAAAAAAGAATTGAATTGAAAATGTAGAATTCTAACATAATGTTTATATACAAATTTTGATAAAGTGTGATGCTTCATTAGCATTGTCATGCCTAATATATGTTTATAGTATATAGGCATTGGCAAGTAAATCTCATGGAGTAACAAAATCCCCATGAACACAGACAATCCCATATCAATATTCCATTTTAAATGTATGCAAGCGGCCACCATCTATGATTTTCTTTTTGGAATTTCTTTTTGTATATGAACTGTAGAAGTACATAACATGTCTAAGAGCAATTCGCGTCCATAAGTGGGTTAGCAGAAAACCCATTTAAGTAATACAGAGCATTTCTGTATCAAACGTAATCTAGGGCATTTCGGTATTTGCAAAACGGTCTGGAGAAAAACAAAATGTTATTTATATTATTAGACTTTTGTATGCAGTATTAAAATAGGTCAATATAATTTTAAAAACAACAAATGACAAATTACAACATTCAAAAAAATGGCATCACAGCAGTGAGCATTTTCATTTCAATATTATTAATTCATTTCTAACTGTTTATAACATTGTTAAAAACAGAAACATTATATCACTACATAAATGATTGTGTTTCATCCACAGGGTCATTAACAGAGCTGCTTCTCTTCACAGTTTATTCGATCTATTCTCAGCCGCTGTTCTCGGCTGCAGTCAAATTAAGTCAAGCTGTTACAAGAAAAAAAAGAGAAGGTTATGGCCTTAAAAAATAATATTGTAAGGGAAAGTAGCTTAATTGATAAGTGTTCGCCCCACTGTGTTTTATCAACCTAAACTGAGTGAGAAAATCAATTATCGTGGGAAGTCACACTACAGATGTTAACAAGATCCACCTGGGTGTTCACTTCAAGATCTTCTTGTTCACTACATCAATACATAACTGCACAGTAAATATTATTCTTTAATAAACTACAGGTGCACCTGCTCAGAACAATTGCAGCAAAGGCAGTAAAAGCTGTGACATCAAGTTATAAAACTCAAAAAACCTTCTTAAATACATTTTTGCTGTATGAAACAGCTGAGGTGAAAGCCTTTGGACAGATTTGAGGTAAATGTGAGCATTTATATTGTTTTATCAAATTCATTCATTTTCTAAGCCGCTTATTCCCTTTCGGGGACCTTCTAACTGGAAGGTAACAGCTACCCACTACGCCACAAGTTATATATAGAATATTTTATTTAACATTTCTCAGTGTGGCATGGTGGTGCAATGGGTAGCACAGTGGCTTTTCAGTTATAAGGTTGTCAGTACGAGGGTCACCAGCAGACCCCCATGACCCCGAAAGGGATGAGCAGGTTAGAAGATGAATGAATTTCTCAGTGTTCCCCAGATATATTATAAATATTTAGAGCAAGATATTTTTTTATGCGATATGATCCTGGAAAGTAATCAATGGTCTGAAATTTTATTGTAAATGACAGGTTTATGTTGCTACTGTACCAGGGGTTTATTCAAGTAAATAAGTTGTTGGTTATTTTTACTCTTACTTGCACTTTTAGAGTAAAATATAATTGGTTGGAACGGATAATGTGTGGTATCAAATTATGTTTGATGTCTTTGGGAATAATTTTAGAAAATTAAGTTGTTGGTTTGGTTTTAAGGAACAGTGTCAGAAATGGACTTTGTAATGTCTTTGTGTCAATTTATTCTACTTTAGTAAAGATTGATGTATTTGTTACTGAATCTATAAATGTGTTCTGTGATCTGTAAATGTGGTAGAACTGTAGCAAAAATCATGTGTAAAATGAAACCCAAGTCTTGCTGAGATGCTGCAGGTTTTATTACATTTACATTTATGCATTTGGCAGACACTTTCATGCAAAGCAACCAACACATTTCGTCAATCTGTGAGTTTGAAGAGAAGAAATAATTACATTTATATCATATTTCTGAACTTACCGGTAAATGGAATTGTACATATTCACAACATTGAGTCGAGATTTACAAATCAACTCAAATTTACAGACAAACTGATTTTGAAGCTCAAGGTGTACATTTACAAATCAACACATACATAAATCACACAATACACATTCAGAGATTGAAACACAGACTTCATTAAGTCACAAAGTCTCTAATCTCAGTTTACATGTTATTGCTACAACATTGTCTTAATGAAACTCTTTCTGGCTGGCTCTCTTGTGTGGCAACAACAATCTTGAGCTTAACACCCTCTACAGTGGAGAGGGTAGTGGACTTCCGGGGAAACCCCCCAGCTCGCCCCTCACCATGTTGAATAGCACTATGGCACCAGTGGAGTCATTCAGGTTCCAGGGAACCACTATCTCACAGGGCCTTAAGTGGAGCATCCATATCGACTCCAATGCAAAGAAGGCCCAGCAAAGGCTGTACTTACTGAGACACCTGAAGAAGTTCAACCCCCCACAGATGCTGCTGACCCAGTTATACTCATGGGCCATGAGGTCTGTTCTGTGCATAGCCATCACTGTTTGTTGCAGTCCAGCATCTAAATCAGACTTCCAGAGACTGCAGAGGACAGTTCTAACTACTGAAAAAAAAAATCACTGGAGTTTCCCTACTCTGCCTCCAGGAACTACACACCTCCAGAATGAGAAAGAGGGCTCTCAAAATCACTCTGGATGCTGCTCACCCAGGTAACCACCTCTTCCAGCTCTTATACCCCGGCCAACGCTTTAGAGTCCCAAAAACCAGGAGAACTCTGCACAAACGCAGCTTCTTCCCCACCAACACTCAAATATATCCACCAAATATTGTACCGAGCAACAGGACTCAGACATGGACTCTTTGCATATTCCAGTCACTCCAATTCTGATGTTCTGCTGCTACACTTTACTACGTTTTGGCTTTCACATTACCTCCAAAGCACATTTCTCAGGCACCTTGGACATTGTTCTATTACTTTATGTTTTACCAACTTATCATAAACCTTGTTCTATTTATTTTAACTTTGGCAGTTTACTATAACCTGTGTCGATTGTTCAGTGTTGTTCATTTCATGGAGAATGCCATTTAATGTATCAACTGGAGAGTACCCTCTGTACTACAACAAATTCTTGTGTGCGTGTGTGTGTGCATGCATACTTGGCAATAAACATCTTTCTGATTCTGATTCTGAAACACACTCATCCATTTTATGAACTCCTTCAGGCATGTCGTGTCTGGTTTGAAATGGTGATGGTAATCGTATGTGTTCTAGATTATTGTAGCCCCCTAAAGAAAAATCCACCAGCCCCCACTGCTTCAGAAGAACTAAAGACTCTAAATCCCCCTTGAATGGTGAATGGTGTGTAAACGTTGGCCTGTGATGGAATAGCACCTTTGATCCACTGTGAGATGACTGACACCAGCAGAAAGAAACATGGATAGACTGTTTTCTTCTCAATTGTCCCCAAAAAATCAAGTTCAGTCTCAATAATTAACATTTTGTTTAAAGGGTTTCATAAAAGGGTCGGGTTTATATATTTATATGTTTAATAGTTGAATAAAAATGAAGAAATCATTCCCTTAGTGAAAGCATTTTGTTTAATATTTTGAAGTAATGACAGAACTTCATCAGCAGAGGGCAATATAGCTCTTTATGTTTTTCTTAACAAGTCATACTTTAATGTTTAATTTGGTTTTATCGCAGCATGGTTGGTAATAATTGTAAAAATGCTTCCAATACCCATGAAGAGTCAGATTAGAAAAAAGGTTTGTGATTAGCAACAGTACATAAAGCAGCGCTAATAGCAGACGGGAACTTCCGGTCTGATGATGCTCAAGAAAGTCTTAATTGAAGGCAAAAAGTTAAAAGACACAGACCTGTAAATAACCGATGGGCTGGCTCTACAGAAGCAATGATGTTGAAAGTGTAATCAGGCAAACTAATAAGGGAAGGGAGCAGGGAGATGTAATCATTATTAGCATATAGCATAATTGCTGTGCTGTAGGGACTCTGCAGTATCTTGAGTCCCTGGAGGAACGTCTCAGCGCTCCGTTGAGACTAGAGCAAATGTTTGCCCACGCTCCACAAGCTCCCGAAGCTCACAGCACTAATTACGTCCTGAACTAAATCAACATTTATTACACCAAAACCGTTCTCTGTAAACAGGAGGCCGGGGTCTTTAGGGGGTCTTTATCAGTCTGAGATGAGGAAATGTGGCTATGTCTGGTTCCTGGTGTGCTGATCTGGATTAGCGTCTGGAGTATAATTTGAAGAGGGAAAAATAATTTAATAAAGTCATACTGTAAATTAAATTCCAGAGAATTCTATACATCTGAAGTATCCATAGAAAGACAACATTCTTGTCACATTATGGACAATTATAAGCTTAAAATGATGAAAGAAAATCATAGGACAAACGGAATTTTCGTAAACAGCTAAATGATGTGGATGATTACATTTAGCTATTCCATATATATTAGAAGTTTAGCACTATTTTGCATTTTAAAAATGTTAATGTTTAGAGTAATGGTGTTATAAAAGAAACATGCATTTGACCTCCTGCTGATTTCGAACCTTGCCAACAAACAAACAAACCGATTCGAATTCAATATGGATAACAAAACATAAATAATTGCATTTGAATATATTCTAAACTGTTTACTCGTAAAAAATGAAAACTATTTGACCTCCAATCAATAAGCAACATTACTGAAAGTGACCTTTTTACACTCAACTAGCTGAGATTATGAGCCTGTCTAAAGTTTTTTTTTCTCTCTCATCAGGTAAAAAAAAATGGCATACCTTTTCCAAATAACCAGACACGTTGACAGGCCCTTAATAGGAGCATCACAATGACGTAATTAATCACATTCCTAATCAAATATTTGTAGACCATCTCAAGGCATGAAACCACCACTAAGAGGCTTGCTAAGATGATGAAAACAGTTAGCAAGGTTGTATGCAAATGGAAGAAGCACAAAGTAACTACCATTGCTCCGTGTCTATTGCTACTCACAAGATCTCAACTTTTGGAAATTATCAAGAGAGGATCTGGTCACTGTGTGCCTTTCCATGGACAATTAGTAACCTGGTTCGTAAAAGTATGTGTTTGTGAGTTTGCATGCAATTCCATAAACTAGCATAGCAGAAAACTGCATTTACATAAGATTAAGGGTTTCTTAATTTCTCATGGGAAAGTGACATCACAAAAACATTAGAATGTCAGTAGGTGATGTATCTGAAGTCTCATTGTTTACAATACTACTAGATGCAGCACTCATTTTTTTGTTCTGATGCGGAAAATAAGCTGTGACCTCAAAACCACCATCAGTCAAACATGATGGTGGAAAGATTATGCTGTGGAAGTGTTTTTCTACCAAGGGGACAGGATAATTCTTCAAATCTTGGGTTAGTCCTCATTCACACAACAAATACAGCCATGTGACATCATGAAGATCACTCATTAGTCACCGTCATCGTATTGTTTCCCCAACTACTTTTTAATTGGTTAGAATGATCACACACGTGGAAGTAAACAACAAAGGACAGAATGCCTGATGTATGAGATAACATAAACGCCGCTTTGTAAACAGACACACATCAACCCATAATGCCACGCGCAAAAGAGTACGGTGGGTGTATTTCTTTAAAAAGCAGGTTTTTATCGCCTTCATTTGTTTTTAGATGGGATCGGAGTTCGATCATGTTCTCACCACAAACAAACCACTCTACATTTTATTCGGATTTGTACTGAAACCACCTTTTGGTGCACTGCTTTTGGTACAATTTTTAGTTCGGCGGTTGCTTTCTCACCTGCCCAAACGAACCAAACTTATAACAAACTCTACTGCTAATTAATCGAGCAAAACAAGTCAGATGTCAAAGCCCCCTTAGAGTGGAACTGCAGAGGATTGGAACTAAATCTCAAAGATGTGTTAAAAGCTGGCATCAATAAGAAATGCCTGATCCCTCACCAACAAGGATTCTTGTGTTTTATGAATGGGTGAAATACTTACCGTAAGTGGTTTTCTTGTTATTCAGTATCTCACTATAGCAGTTAACCAGACACTCCTTTGTTGACCAATCATTTTTCAGCAATGCAACACTTCTTTCTCTAACAGTATTTTAATTTATTCAATAGTATTTTCATGTCCTTAAGCCACACTGGATGGAAGAACATCGGTTTCCAGGTTTCCAAAAGAACAATTTACATGTCTACATTTCAACTGCTAAGACACTTTTAAATATGTTATGTGGTTAACATTTCACTTAAGTCGCAAATGCAAGAACTGTTCACACGCCGCATGCAGCTGCATCCTCTGCAGAGTGTTACCGGCAGCAGAGCGCTCACAGTGGGGCGTCTGACAGAACATCATGTCAGAAATCTCTTGCCCTTAATTGTATCAGAGTGAGGGAGTGGGGCTAATCAAGTCATGTTCACCATGTGTAACATCCTAAGAGGAAATGAGTCACTGGTAATGAAGACCTGTTAAGATGGCAGGATGTGGCAGGAGCAGAAGATCAGAGCTATTACGTAAAAAGGGATGTTTCTCTTGTTTTCTTTTAGGAAATTGTTTTAAGAATGTTTTGGCTACGGAAGTGACACCACACATTTTTAGTGACATAGTAAGAGAAAAAAAAACATTTTGAAATGGTGAGGACCTTCAATCATCTGGACATTCATAAACAAAAATATTCTCACGAGACTCTTCTAAGCCAAAAATAAATAAAGAACTTCCTCCAGTGCAATCCGATAAGAGACGTGAATGTGAACCAGAAGTCTTTAAATGACAGAAGATTTTAATGATATCTCTCTAAGTCTTTATTTACACACAGCCCAAGTGACAAAATCACATTTTTCCAATACTTCAACGCACTTAGCATTGCCTTGAGAGCTTTGTAACTAGACACTCCTTTAAATACAAAAGCCTTTAATCAAGATATAGTGTGAAACCATCTCCTTTTTTGACAGAGGCTCATTGTACATGCCAATTTGACACATAGTAAAACCTCCTGGGGTGAGAACACTGGTTCCAGTCCCCTGAGTCAAAAAGGTACTGTTCCTTTAAAGGATCACTGTAAGAGAAAGTTTGGATTCAAAAGAATTGCTGATAGTGTTGTTAAGGACACCTCTGGTTTCCTCTGAAGGAAGCACCTGGACCCTCTTGGGGAAAAAGGTCTTGTCGCAGCACATAGAAAATATAGCCCCCATCACAGTTCCTCCCAAAGGACTGAAGGATTTTTATTTGCACAGGCAAACGAACTCAAGTAACTTACAACTGCAGAGGTGAGAACATGCAAGAAAAGAGCTGCAAACAGTGACAGAGAAACAATGTTTTCTCCTGCTTTGAGATCTCAACCAGTGCTGATTTTATAAAATAGAGATAAGACATAAAAAGAAACAGAATTTGTATTTGATCTTAAAGAATTAAGAAGCAGTTTGATTCAAGTATTTTGGGAGGAGTTATTTGGGCTTGACACCAGTGCTACCACACATGCACATATCTACCTACCTACCTACACACACGCACACGTATATATATATATTGCACGTTTTCATTTGCTTTTATTATATCAGAATTACATGGTAGAAATTTTACGATACACAATAATCATTGGAGCCATGTTTTTTTTTTGTTACAAACACAAACCACAAAGTGGGTCAAAAAGATTAAGTTTTTTTTTTTAAATAAACGTCTTCTGAAGCGTTAATACGCCATTATTGTTTTCTTCAAGAGCTTAACTAGTGGAATCAGGTGTGATTGCTCTAGAAACGGCCGCTACACACAGCTGTATCCTCCTTGCCTACATCTGTGCTGCTTGTCTAGTTTGGTTCTTGTGAGCTTGGTTGGTCATGATGTGAACAACCTATTGTTTATTTTTGTTTTCAAATATTATATATAGGTTTTGATAAGGTTATTAGTTTTATTTATTTATTTATTTTTTAAATGAACATTACGAGAGATGACCCATCAAAACTATTACAAGTGTCACCAAATGGTTCTGAGTGAGATCACAACAGTCTGACGGTGAGTTTCCTGTTGTATATCAGGAGTGCCACAAATTAACACATGAACATATGCTGTTCCTCTGGGAAAACCACACTGCAAACCATTAGAAAAATCTTATCATGTAGAACAATCTACAAAATGTTTCAATATAGTTTTAACAACCAGAAGAATTCATTGTGCTTCACACAATTTTTTAAACCAGTGATGACTTTTTCAGGATGGCATGTTTTTACATGCATGCCAACTTTGTCATATAGGCAATTTACCTTGGAAAAGATTGGTCAATACCATCATTGTTAAGATCTGTGAAGACTTGTCCATATATTCAGTATTCTTATTAGTCAGTGGGAAAACAAGATCTTCTTTCTTAACTCTATACACACAGAGTTCTCACATTATGTCACTTATCTCCAACCCCTTCCGACATCTGGGGGAAACTTATTCGAATACGGACAGAATTAAATAAATATTTCTTGCAAGCCAAACTGCCAAATATTGAACATTTTCTAGAAAAAATAACTAGCTTACTTTGCCAAACAGATTAAAGGTACTTGCCACATGAAACCAATTGCTAAGTGAAGCTGCTCCCTTTTTAAAAGAGCACATGTTTATCATCAGTGAACCTGCAGAGTCTGCAGCTGGACCTTCCTCATGAATGCATTTAATTACATTTTTCATTGTTAAACTAAATGATGCCACTTTTTATACAATTAGAGCTTTTTCCTCTATGTAACTTCTGGTAAATTACTCATTTGTAAAAAAAAAAAAAAAAAAAACATTCAATATCTTAATATCATTAAGTGATGTTACACGACTGGAAACCGAAGTGCAATGTGGGTTTTGTGGCCATTTGTAATGTATAACATTGTTGTAAGTCGCGTTCAGCTCTGGTTTATTCAAATTGTCCAAGTAATTAAACATGTATAATAACATTAAATTGTGCCGTCATAATAATAATGATTGATTTACAGTAAGGAGAAAATGTAATTTCAGGTATTGTTATAACAGTAAGAATACTGCTTATCTTTGATAAAGTCCTTTTTTTAAATGAAAACAAATCCTGTATTTAGCCGTTGGTGATATCCATTGGCTCCAAGCTATTTTTAAATTGTTTTGATCTTTATGCTCTTATCCCATAAACAAGATGGTTGACAATGTCTAGTGATGTTGTTGGAGGCAGGAGCATAACACCTACACTCTACCTTTTTGCTGGGAGCTCATAGGGATGTTGATGGCTAAGTAACGGCAATATGTCAACACAACACTCCTTGCATCTTTTTGAAGCTTTTCACAGTACCCAACACTCACGTTTCTTGTGCTTATGCAGATTCTATTTTTTATCAAAATATTAAAAATGTACATCTTTTAATTACTGTAACGTTAACAGTGAAAACCATCTAAGTTATCACCTCAAAATGGAGTGTGAGAGACTTCAAGGTAAAAAAAAGACCTATAGTTTACTTGATAAAGCAACTATTGTTAGAAAAGCATTCTACACAAAGAGTGAGGAGGAAATGAGGGATATTCACACCAGAGAAAAAGCACATTCTTTTTCCTAAACAAAACTAGTTTGACCTGACAGAGTTGTTCTTTTGCACAAAGGTTGTGTTTACTCAGCTTTTCTTTCCTCATCCTGAGCAAATAAGCTTTTCAGTAATTATTAATGTGACAAAGACAAAAAAAATGCATGCCGTCATTTGCACAATTTGTAAACAAGCCCATTGATTGATTATCAAAGAACACAAAGCCAGACTGATACAAAAACTGATGATTGGTGCTAACTGGGTTCAGCTCTATGGAGGAACATGCAAAGCTTATAGCTCAAATCAAATGGGATTCAAATCTTTTGTGTCATAGGTAGCTGTGTTATCAACCACACATACATTTTATGTGCATTCTTACTCTCAGATCTCATCGAATCACTTTTGGAAAGCGTTTAAAGAATTGGGGTGTTTACAGCGATATTTTTATAAAGTAGAAGAAACAAATAGTCTAGATAACGCTGTTCATTTAACAATTTAAAGTATCAGTGATTAAAAATATTAAGTAGTGTTATGATCTTGGATTAAATCAAGTGATCACCACGTGATTAATCCAAGGGATCTGCAGACTGAAATTTAAAAAAATCCAGCTTTACCATAAAAGGAAAAAAATACATGCATGTGTTGGGGGTAAAAACAACAACAACAACAACAACAACAACAACAACAACAACAACAACAACAAAAACAATAATATAAGTAAATAGATCAACTCCTAAAAAGCAATTGTTTTAAGTGGCTTCTGTCACATATACATGTTTTTAAATGTCATTTATCTTCTTGACAAACAAGCATATTTTCATTTCTTGATGGTGGGAACCCAAGAGAGCAACGTTTCTGTGAGACAAGCGCCAGCTAGTTCTCAAAGCTATAATTTATTGCTCAGACTGGATCAGACACAGCTAAACCATTAACCATCTGAATGATTACATACAAAAGCCAAAGCAGGTTCAATGTAATCAGTGGTTACATTCCTTAACAAGATTATGATTACTAAACAACAATTGAATTAATCCATAAAATGTCTTGAATTCATGTTTTTCCTTCCACAGAAGAAAACTTTTTTAATATTGGGGAGAAAAGAAAACATGATCATCAGACCCAGAGCCAGCTCACTTCACCTCTCACTATCTTTACTTCAAAGGCTTTGCAGTGAGCCTGGTTGAACACAAAGCTTCATTATTGGATTTGATGCTTCCATGACGAAGCTTCAGCAATCAGGAACTTTCTATGGCACAAAACAACTTTGGGGCAACCAAATGTTTACAGCTAGAAGAGTTCAAAAATTACCCTTTGCGACCACTGTGAAAAGTTCAAAGTTTTTGTGAGATAATTCACCACAAGCAAGTCAAACAATGCCAACTGAGGGTTGAAGCAACAAAAGACTCTGTGTGTTTTTGGAAAGTGCTACATAGCTTAACCAAACAGACTCCCTTCATCTCTGTTACACAACTATAAGCTCAAATGAATAGAGGGATTCATGTGGGAATCTCCTCTTGTTTCACTCTGGATAAAAGCAGTGGAAAATTACTTTTAAGCAGAAGTAGCAAAATAACTTAAATTCTAGTGTTGGTGGAAATTTAAACAATGAATATAGTTAAAAAATAAAAACTGAAAGCAAAATGCAAAATTATGAAATTAACGCTTCAAAACTCAACTAAAGTTCTGACCTTAGAAGTCTGAAATGTGAGAAAATGCTCACCGCAAATCGGTGGCATCCAGAGGTGAAAAGTAGGAATAACTCTTGGAAGTACAAGACCTGTGAGATGGCTTGTGTTTTCAACGTTGCCAAAAAACCACAATGGAACAAAAAGTGCTTGGAACAGTGTATAAGGTTTAGAAAAGTTTCCTCTTTTTTTCCTTTACAAAACTTGCAAATTGTAAAAGAGTAAAAAAATGCTTAAAAAGGCACCGGACTTCTAAGGGTTAAGATAAACACCTTTTGAAAAGCCTTTAGTTTTGAAATTAAATCTATTCAATTTTTTATTAAAAAACCTACTTATTCTATTCATTGCTCTGCATAGTTCAGAGATCTATAACAGAAAAGACTTAAATTATTAAATTACTATTTGAGACCACTTACATGGAACTTCAGTTCTGTTCCACAATTTGAAATTATTATTTATGGCATATATGAAAAGCTTTGTCTTTAACCTTAACAAAAAATATTGATGTTTGGTTGGTTGGTTGGTTTCATCATATATTCATGCCATATAGGAATTGCAGTGGTTTATTGTCCTGGTTAACAGAGTTAGTTACATTTCGTTGATTAGGAAGGAATCCAAGGATCCCATTTGTTGAGCGCTAGGACCTTAGAAGTAACATTTCTTTGTCAGCATAAAAGTAATTTCAGCTAATTCTTTCCCTTACAGAATAAGAATGCAAGCATATATATATGGATGAAACACAGTAAAAAACAGTTTTCAGTTGCTTTATTTACTATGTAAAACAGCTAGAATTAGAATTGATTTGGAGTTAAATAAATACATTTAATGCACAAAAGGAATTGACTAGTGCCAAATATTTCACAATTAAATTGGGTTGTCGGAAATAACAAAAAAATGGAGGTTGGGAAAAGAGAAGCACAGAATTCACAGCAAAATATTTACGGCTGTGATTGTAAAAATATCTATTTTATTAGCCTTTATATTTTATAAGTATTGCTAATTTGTTGGCCCTTTTAAACCTTTATACTCTGTGAAAGTCCTTGTATTTTTGTGCACATTTACCTTGATAGAAATAAGGTACCATGACAGGCATTGTAGAAACCAGTGATATTCGGTGAGGTTCATGTCTGGTGAGCCACTAAAGTTATAAATCATATTTACAAACATAAGAACCCTACAGAGTTCACTATTTGACAAGCAACTGTTAACATGCTTTGTGTAAATCCCCCCCCCCCCCTAATCTATAAAAAGCACAAAAAAATTATTATTTACTTATAAAAGAAGTCAATGAACTACTTTTTCTGTGTTCCCTTTCTTTAATTAGTCTCGCTAATTTAATTTGTCTTTAATGGGTATCGCTGCCATTGCAGAAAGTTGCTGCTACCAATTCTATTACTCTTTAGCCAAGGTGTTGCAATTTCTAGGATAATCAGCACCCCCTTAGCGTGAAGCAGAAGAACTACATGCCTCACCTAATTCTTTTTCGCCTATGTTTCATGTTTGCTCAGCACAAGTAGTTGATACAAAAACACTGTACATTGTAGAAATGAGTAAATTCAGCTCAAACAGCACAAGTGGTTTAACAGTTTTATAATGTCTTATTGCACAATCCAAGCCAGGCAGGCATATGCCTCAGTGCACATCTCTTCTTAGTACCTGGTAAATGTGAAATTCAGCAACTTTGGTGCTAAAAAACTTCATATTTAAGTGACAAATAACAGCAAAGTTTACATTACTGAATAAATATAATCATGTAATTTATTTTATATTTCTATATTCTACAGGCACATCCTCATCTGCCTCCCCTGAATGCATGTCACTAGTTGGACTGGGTTGAACTGTTGGGTTTGCATAAACAACTGAAAAAAAATGCATGGTATACTTCTGTCAGTTAAACAAAGACGTGATTGAATCAAGACACAAACCAAACATTTACCTGGCTTCCTCAGAACTCGTTTGTGTCTTTTTCAAGGCAAAGATCACACCTTTCTTATCAGTGATGGACTTGTTGCACCACATGTTTCATGTTGAAGACATTTTAAAAGAAATAGCACACAACCAAACATGTTTCATTCTCAATCGTTTTGTGAGCGTCCAATGTTCAACCAAAATCCTGGAAATCTAACGAAAAACTAGTTCAAATCTCTGTGAACAGACCTAAAGGTTGTGGCTTTGGGAATAAGAGGTGTTCTGCTGACTTGCAGTTCTGTATCAGCGGTGAAAGTGTGGGAAAGGAAACAGCACATAGATTTTTTTCCACTCTGTGACTGTCCCAGACATCAATGGTAGAGTCCCTGTCACACTGGATTTAAGAGGCAGGATTAGAATTTTTTGGGAAGCATGTGATGCAGGGCAGCCAAATCCCACAAATCCCCTTCAGCCAGCTCTTTCAGGGTTTCTGATGCCTGCAAAGATGGACACATCACAGAGTTTCAGAAGTTTTTTTAACGGACCGAGGGGTATATGAGTAACATGGAAATGTTGGTTTACCATTCTTACCTTAGTGCCACTGGCGCGGAGGAATGTGGTGGTGTGAGGATCCTACTCATTCTTTCAATTAAACGATTTGAAGCATTAGTTAAATCAATAGTAAATACTTTAAGTAGGATTTTTCTTTCAGGGTTCTGTCTGAAAATTTTTTTAAGGGGGTATGCAATTGTTTAATTTTTAACAATGTTGTTCACATTGTTGTAAAATGAAGCCAAAATAAAATCCTTCATTCTGGTGAAAAGCCACAAAAATTATTTTATTTGGTCATCGTATTTGCTGTAATTTTTGCTTCTGCTATGGTGATTAATATGAAATTCATGTTAATAAAGCTGTGTTGCTCTAGTTCTGATGGTCAAACACCTCAAAACGAGACTCGGTTGGTCTAGCCTAGCGCACGTCAAATCACATGAGAGCTTTGATTAAAGGCAATTCATTAAGTAATTTGAAAATTTCAATTAAAAAAAATATATAAAAATGCATTTGAAATACTGAAAATAAAATCACAATCGTAAACATGGAGCACATGCAGACTGAAGAGCCACAACAGAGCAGTCAAAGAGACGCATGTGGCTCGTGAGCTGTGGCTGTGTATGGGAAATGTGATTCTTTTACACAAGTCTTACTTCTTTTACTTTTTTCTGTTTCTTTCTAAAAATGCAGATAAATAAAACAAATTTAGGTTAAGATTTTTTTTTTTTATCCAGATGATAGAAAACTATCAAAGATCCAGATTATCTTTGATAGTTTTCTACATAATTATTTATTAGTTTATAAAAGATGGAGGTTGATTGAAAAGCCAATATTGGTTGACCTCCAAAATGGGATAATTTTTTTTCTTCCATTTTCAGATTACAGAAAAAAATAACCTATGTGCATTATCTATTGTTAAAATGGATAATGTCAAATAACCATAATTTCTGTAATATTGCCCAGACCCTTGCAAACTTTACATTGTCTATTCAATGATAAGCAACAATTCAGAAAGCATAGTAAGGCCTTTTATTGTAAATAAACACAAAATAAATCTACAGATAAAGTCTATCATTTTTTAAATTATATTATATACTTCAAAGTGATGGCAAACAACCAAAGTAAACAATACCAAAGTAAACAACTAAAGCCTATGTTGGTTCTAGGCACATTAAAATACCAACTCACAACTACTAAGTTCCACTTCTCTTCTTCATAATTTATGTAATACATCTAAAGTCTATTTTTTCTTCTTCTGCAGTTTGAGCAGCTTTCTTCTTTTGACAATCATCTCATGAAGTCTTTCGAGTCCCTCTTTGAGCCCATCTCCAATAATGGCGCAGGTGGGCTGCAAGTGCCAAGGTGTCAAAGGTCCCAGTTCATGGAGTGCCAGCATGGCCTCTATCTGTGACAATGGGAGAGCCTGTCTCATGTCCTGTTTGTTGGCAATGATCAGCACTGGAACTCCTTGGTTTTCAGAGGAACGGGCTATTTTATAAAGCTCTGTCTTTGCCTCTTCCATCCTCTCTGCATCCAAGGAGTCCACAACAAACACAATGCCATCTGTGCCACGTGTGTACGATTTCCAGAGAGGACGAAGTTTCTCCTGCCCGCCAACATCCCAAAAGTGAAATGTCACCGATCGTGAGTCACCAACGGGAATTCTGACTTTCTCTGCATTGAAACCTTTGGTGGGGACAGTGTTGACAAACTCATTGAACTGTAGACGATACAACACTGTGGTTTTGCCGGCAGAGTCCAGACCAAGAATAGCAATGTGAAGCGAATTACAGAATGGGAGACTGGAGAGAAAGTTGGGATGATCTGATACTCCGTTCCCCATTGCCCTCAGGATAGTGAGGATGAAGTGAATTTAGGATGACATTCCATGTGGCTGAATTCCCATTTGCACATCCAGAGTTTGCTAGGAGTTCATAGAAACATATATGATAATTTGCATTGAATTAACACATTCAATTAAAAAAATTAATGTGAATTGGTAAAGTTCGCATTTTAAATGGTCTACCATTTAAATATATTGGTTCAGATAAAAAGCTGTGTCTCAGACAGGTACTGGAACATCATTTAAAAATTCCATCAAACTATTAAAATATTAATACATTCAAAGTAAACTCAAATAAATAAAAAAAATTGATTAAATTATGAGACAACTTCATCGTTCACTTCACTACCAACACCACTGACTGGTTGCCTCTGAACAATAAGCAGTTCCAGAAAGTGCATCATGTTTCTGGGCTCCCATTAATTTTTTTCTTTGTGGGTATCGTTATTTGCTGCATGATTCAGTTTCATCTAAATGTAGAGGGTAATATTTCACTGGCATTTCAAAACAATATTTATATCCAATGATCCACTTTTAGCACAGATGCATTATGCAAGTTTTTTCATTGGCTATGACTCGAATTTTACAGATAAAGTAAGCAAATAAATATTTTCTCTGTCTGCCTAAGTGTCATCACTTAAATCATAGACAAATCAAATAACTGTAAATATGCCTAGTATTAGCGTAGCACAAGTGCATGTCACAGGTCAATTAGACAGCATAAAGAAAACTGTAAAAGTGAAAGAAAGACATGCCATTTTCTCTCAGGTTTTTAAGCTGGGAATTACAACTCGGTCATTCTGTTCAAACGTTTTATAGATGTTTCCGTGTATGGTAGCTTAAACATTTAAAGATAATAATATTAGTAGAGTAATAGGCTGTAGAGTTGAATGATATAACATTTTCTACTCAGTACATACAGATGTGGTTAACATTGTGGCTTTAAATATCACAGGTGGGACCAAGTCACTTCTTTGCAAGTCAAGTCCCAAGTCACTGCAGGGCTAGTCAAATCAAAAGTCAGAAAATTTTAATTTCAAGTCACTTCAAGTCATTTACAAAAAAATAAATGTGTAAATTTAAATGGATTTAGTCCTAAAATGGCAAAAAAAAAAAAAAAACAAAGTTTGAGTTCCAAAAGAAAAAGTTCAGTCATTGAGTGACAGAGGGAGATTCCAATCACTCATCAGCAATACTGCCAGCAACCAATGAAGGGGTCGTAGAAGATCTTGAAGGGGCCATATTTTTCAAAAGCGACTTTTACGACATTCCTACCATATTTTATTGTCGTTTCCTCATCAAAAACATGCCTCAAGTATTATTCTGAATCTTTCCTGCATGTTTGTGTAATCCTGTATTCCTTTTTTATTAGCTGAAAATGGCTTGGTGTTGCTTGTAACGCCCATTTTTCTTACCTCCATCCACTGACTAATCAGATTAATATCTAGTACACCTCATCACTATACAGATCAGGTGTGCTGCCTGACCCAGAAGTAAGAGCAGCAGACCCACGCTGAAGAACAATGCAGAGAAAGTGTGTTTTCTGTTGATTATAATGTAATAGACATTAGGGTTGGGCGACGTCAAGCAATTTGGCCATTGACGATGTCCAATGTGAAACATCACGATGGACGACATTGTCCAAATCACCAACATAGAACTGAGCAGTACTGCCTAGTAAAAAGGTGACACACATGAAATTGGTTAACATTGCCAACAAAGTCCCATTAGAAAGAATAAACACATTCCAGATTTCAAACCCTTACAATATTTGCAGGAAATAGATCCAAACTTCAGTAACTTTAATTCACATAAACACCATGAGAGCTTGTTAGCATAAACAAACACTGAACTGCTTGAAGCGTGTTGTTATTTCTCCAAGTTTATTGCAGGCATTAGGCACTACATTAGTCACAGTGAAACGTGAACATCAATGGATTATTATTCAAGTCTTTCTGAGTCAAAGGGATCAAGTCCAAGTCAAGTCACAAATCATTGGGGTTGAAGTTCAGGTCAAGTCGGAAGTCCTTTGCTATATTCTCAAATCAGAGTCTCAAGTCACCATATTAATGACTCGAATCTAAGTCGTATGACTTAAGTCCACACCTTTTTGTTAACTGTAACTAAACACAGAATCTGTTCATAATTAAAATTTGACTAGTTTGGATCATTAATCTGCTCTAAACAAGTCAAGTCAAATTTATTAAAACAGTACTTTAATATGATGAAGGCTGACAAGTTATTTTATGTTCTCCTGAAATTATTTTGTGTGAATTACAAATTAAAGTTAATTGTTAGATGTATTATATAAACCAGAAAAGCCGTCCTGGTCCGGAAGAGCACATTTTTGGTGCAATAGTTCTGCATCAGGGCTAGATTGTGTCCACAAGGACCTCAATAACTGTGAAATCTCATCAGGGTTTAATAAAGCGCCAGAAGGTTCTCTTGCAAGGCCACCTCACTCATCTCTTACTTGAAAGATGCAAAATATGAGCGTACAATTTTGTTTTCTGCTCTGCCTACTCCACGCTGTATAGTTCACATTACATAAATGATCTACGGATGTTTAAATCACAAATATAATCATTCAAGATGTGCTTGATTAACGATCTAGTAATCTACCTCCAAAATGGTTTCCACTGATATTAATCATGGTTTATTAAGTCCCAACACTTGTTTGTGAATGGAATTGGTATGGAATGACCACAAGCAATGTATGGTTGATGTCTGCAAAGCCCTTGTTAAACTAGTATGACCAACTCCTTTGTTTACAATAATCACAACTGTATAACATTTTTTTTAAATCTTTGGAAAAGATTAGTAGAACATATGAACACAATTTGCTCTTCACTTAATTTGGAACACACTAATTAACGCTAAAATGTTTGTTTTTGTTGTAGCATTCGAGGCACACGTTTGCTCTTACATTTTAGCATTTAAAAAATAACTAACAAGTATACAAATTGAATGTATAACGGGGATTTAATTGTTAGCAACTACTAAGAATAAAATATTGCATGTAATAATAAACAATGCAGCATACATACTGTGTACAATCAATCCCTACTGCACTGGCCAGTACTTTGAGAATATAAACAGTGCTCAAAGCCTGCATATTAACATGAAGATAGGTCGGAAAACTCCCAGGATTAATAAACTAAAAGATTGCTCGTATCTCAAAAGAGTCAAGTTTCCTGGGTGAAGATAAGCAGGGAGGACTAACAATGAGAGCGATAAGAGAGACTGCTGACGCGGCTTCTCTAGAAATCATTCGCGTCCACCTGTCGAAGCGAAAGTTTTCTTAAACAAATCCATGGTGTTAGCAGAGGTCTCGTTAAAACAAAGTTCAGAACATGGTTACTATGTATGTACAGTACAAATATGAACCTAAACCTTTATATAACAGCTTTGGGAGAAAGCGCGAGTGAAAAAAGTTCACTGAGCACCAGATCCACACCATTCCTCGAGCAGGAAAATGTACGGAATATAACAAGACGCGGTGACAAACTCATTTGCTCCAAAATAAAGACAATAAAACATAACCAGCTCATTTGTTCGTTAAAAGCTTATGGTAAACAATAAAATATACGTTGCCCTTTCAACTTACCTTTTAAGCTTTACACTGGCGTCATTCATTGACAGGCTCTCTGCTCTGCGTGACTGACCCAGTGCGCTCTCGTACGCTGCAGCTCATTTGTTTATCTTTAAAATGATTGGTCAGCGGAGCTCATGCGCTCATTATATATTCAAAGCAAAGCTAAGCAAGAGACCAAGGCCAAGCACCTTCAGCTAGCCTTTGCTGTCTTTCTAGCATAAGCATTTATCACTATTATTTCACTGAAAAGTTTTAAACAATGTACTAAAAGTTTTATAATTGAATAAATTGAACATATATATCATTCACTGTTAACTCTTACATTACACAGATTAGCTTCCAAGTGTAGTCATTCATCTTCTAGGCCGCTTAATCCCTTTCAGAGTCAAGAGGGTCTGCTGGTGCCTATCTCCAACTAAGTTGAAGATGGGGTAGGTGCAGAGCGTTAGGGGAGAGGCCTAAGTTCACTCAGAACTCAGTAAATAACATTTAATTCATTACGAATACCATAGGAATTTTTATTTTGAAAGATGTGTCTTGGTTTTAAACTTGCTTTATTTTCATGAAACATGTCTTTTGACCTCAGAAGATTCATTTCTTCCAAGAGTTTGTCAACTTTTCCTCAACCCGCTCCATTAATGCGCTGTACGCTCCTGTTCTACGCCGATGTCTCTGTAAAACAGTGTGTTAATGTACAGTGTGTTTTGTCATATGGTAAACAGTTTCTCTGGTGATTCTGTATCTTACTGTGTAGGAAGCTGATTTTGGAGGCCATGGTGACTTTGGTAGTATGAGCTTTGGGTCCCATTTAAGCTCTGCTGGTTTGAAAGTGTCCATTTTGCTCAGCCTTTCTCTATCAGAGGGGTTTGTCTCTGGATTGTTATCAGTGACTGTTAAGATTTTGAAATGCACAAATGAAATGGTGACCTTGGTTATTCATTTTATTTTATGGATAGTTTATTACATTGAGAACATGTGAAAGCTTTGTCTGGTGTTACGAAACATATACAACTTTGTTTGGTGAACAATTTTACCTGTGTTTATGCTCTGGGTTTTCAGGATCAAACAGTCTTGGTCCTTTTCTAAAAAGGTAACCATGTTTGGCAGTCCTCCGGAGCTCTGCAATCAGATCAGGAAAGCTTACATTTCTGACAAACAGTGTCATCTAGTGTTGATACGATGGAATGCAGATAACAATCTTGAAATCCTACAGGCCTAAAGTTGTGAAGTTTTGGATCTTTGTAAGAGTCCATGGGGTGCATCCCTTCTCTTACAAACAACAGTTTCATCTCAAGTGAGTCCGGTGGTTTGTAGTTAGTGATGAATTGTTTGTTCTGTCTCTCTTTTCCACTTTTAGGTAAAACATTTGTATTCTTTTCTGAAACAAATGATTTACCATCCATACTGTTCTTTGATATAATTCGATGGACGCTTTTGTCTTTGATTTGAGGCAAGCCTGTTGAAGTATAATGTTTTGGGCTGAAATCAGGGGCTTTGATGGTCCATGGATCAAGAGGAACATTTGAATGTGGTGGAACAAGTCCATAACTCTGATTCATTGAGAAGAGAAGCTTTTTTCTGGGATTAATTGGTGTGCTGATGTCCTGAGACTGATGAAGATTCATATTAGATCTATAGGAATGGACAGAACAATAATATGTAAAAGCAGAAAAGAAGATTGAAATTGTGAATGAAATAAGTATTTGGAAGGATTTTGAACAATTGCCAACATAAAAATATCAGTCCAAAAACTCATTGGTAGTTTTATTTTGCTGGTGGTTAGCAGTTGACAGTTGGCAGTTAGGACTATAGTCACCAAGAAAACAACACTGTTGTCAATCTTGCCTTGTTCACAAAATCACTCTACTCAACAAACATGTGTACAACCAAGCTTTACATTGAACATCTGAATGTTTATATTATACGGTTTATTACTGATGGTGGCTGATCACATGGAGCTGTGTGGAAAAAGAGTGACACTATTTATTTCCTGCGCAAAGTTACTTTGTATCTAAAATTCAGAATGGTGTATAGAGGCTTAATTCTAGTCAAACATGAAACTTTATTGGGTGAAGATGGATGAAGGGGTTGGGAGAAATCCCTCTTAAGATGTCTGCAAATTGTGTGGCAACTATGAGAAATATCTGACCCCTCAGTCATCCCATGTTGCCCTTTTCATTCATTCGTTCATTTATTCATCTTCTAACCCACTTATTATTCCCTTTAGGGGTCACCAGTCCAACACGTTGCTGTTGACCTTTTCATTTGTTGATATTCTGTTTTTAAGGAATTCAACCACAAACTTTATGTACTGATCAATATTCTTGATTGTGAGCAAATGTTCAAAATCATCGAGGGTCAGATAATTCCTTCCCTAACTGTAAAATATTTGTGAGGCTAAAACAGCTAGCAAAATACAGTAAACAAATGCATAAAGGAATGGCGTAAATTGGATATTTAAAAAACACAATTTATGAGAAATAATAATGATAGCGTTTAAATTTTACTGTAAAAATTAATCAAATATAGTTTTCTATCCACACATAACTCTTTAAGTACTTATATATCAAATTAGGTAGGTGCTAAAGAAACATAAAAACATTATTTGTTGTAATAGAAATGATGATCAAACTAGGCTGTTCCTCTATTATGCCCAATGTTGGGAGCACCTGAAACTTATAAGGAAAGCTTGACTTACCCTACCTTTTTTTGGTTGGAGTGAGACTGCCATCACAGGTAAGATGATTTTCATATAAAAGGTTTGCTGAAAAATGAAGTCAGTTGACGCATGAGAATGCTTTGGTTGCCAGGCACCAAGAGTTTCAGGTTCTATTCAGAGAGTCTGCGTGTGGAGAAGCACAGTGAGCACATTGTCGAGGAAACAAAGAGGCGCCCCATGCAAAGCCACCTTCAAACTACCATTTAAAATCTCTTCAAGCATGAAAGACATCTAGAGGGCCCCCCAAAAATGCACCTCTATGAAGTACACCATGTATAGTAATGTTCTAAGGTAGACTTTCATGTGTTGCCTATAGATGTTGCAGCAATTTTCACAAGCCTATGTTTATGATGTATTGCTTTAATATGTTTTTAATTAATGTTATTTACAATCAAGAGTTGAATTTGTACTTTCAAACTTTTACCAACAGATGTCAGCAAATTACTGATTTGAAAAACTCTCAAAGTCCAATTAATGAAGTCACTTTTTAACCCAATTCAAAGAATCTCCTGTCACCCTTTCAGCTAACTCTGTGCAAAAGTGGCAGGAGAACATCCAGTGTCAGTATGAATCACCATTTTCACTCCTTTTTATGAATTTGAAATCACAATTTTTATATGTAATGATGTCACAAACCTTGGGATGCTGCCCATAAATCCTTACACATCATTCACGCTAAAAATTCCACATGATGCTGTTCTAAAAGATCAATTAAATGCATAATTTTAGTGGTAGTGTCATTAAGTAATAGGTCACAGCTGGGTTTTTACGAGACAAGGTTTTAAAAGGCCAAATGCTGTCAACACAAACGTCCAACTTGGGGGTTGGGAGCAACTAGTTTAACCACATCTCCCTTAAAACAACCAACTGACCTAGAGGTGCAACCCAAACCTGGCAATCAATAGAGACAAGTATCTTAGCATTCGGGGTATGTAACGTCCATTCCTTGTAAGCGTTTATATAAATAAACCATTCCTAAATGTTATGTCACAAAGCAAAAAGAACAAATCATTAATGTACATAATATGCTGAAGAATCTGGCTTTTTCAACTATTTGAATACTGCAAATCAACTTCACTAAAAAATATTTGTCGGTATTACCGTAAGTCACTATTATTTCAAGGATATTTTAAAAAAAGTCTGCAACTATCAAACTTAAATTTGTCTTCGATAAACAACATGCGTTCTTCTCAGCCTTTGACCTGTTGTGGACTCTGGCGCTTTAAGCAGTCCTGAGCTACTGCTGACCCCGCCTCCTCCTGTAACATGATATGAGAATGATCACTGCTTCCTCAGCAAGGTATTGGAAATGCAAGATGACCATCACTGCAGTGTGCTGATTCTTACGAAATTCTCTATCGGGTTTAGTGAGAAGGCATATGAGTATTTGTGACATCACAACAAAAGCATTCTGAGAACATCTTGTTTTAGTGGGCAATGATCATTCATGTTGATAAATTAAATACTCTGGGGGATTTTGATCATTATGATATGATTGTGTACATTATGTTTCAGTTCAAATACCTGGACAAGAGTGATTTTTATGGATTATATGGATCCCTTTGTTAGATTAGGACTGTGATTTTTTTTTTTTATTTAACCGAACTGAACACAGGGTGAATCAACATAAAGAGTCTACAGGCAATGTCACACTATGTTAAAAATTCCATCGACTTCAATGTATTGGGATTATGAATTACACTCACACAGAAAGTTAAGATGGATTGAACCTTGACCTGCGATATTGTCACATGATGCGACTTGAACCACCAGATTTTAGAGTACACATGCATGACCTTTTAGATTATTTATTTTGAAGCTAATGTACATTTTAATTAATTCATTCATTCATTCATTTTTCCAACCCACATATTCCCTTTTTGGAGTCACAGGGGTATGCTGGTGCCTATCTCCAGTGCACATTGGGCGAGAGGCAGGGGTACAACCTGAACAGGTTGCTAGTCCATCGCAGTACATTTTTATGACATATTGATTTAAGTAGAGTAGATAGCACCCTGTTCAAATAAGTTTGAAAATGAGTTTACAGCCGCACTGTTTAGGGTTAACTTTCATGAAACCAACATGATCACACTAATTAAGCCCCTCTCAGCTTCAAAAAAGCCAGACTGATTTTTGTTTTAGAACTAAAACGTGCAGATTTGTGGACTTTCACGTATTAAATTGGACATGTCTGGTCTAACGAGCTTTTCTCAGTACTCAAAGGCAGTCATGCTATTGCGCTTAAAGCAAATGCTTCCCCTGACCATCAGTGTCCAACTTCTAAACATGCCTTGATGGAGGATGTTTCAGAGCAGTATGCTGATTTAATCTGTGAAAAGAAAAAGGCTCTGGTGGGACATGTAAAATATTAACATGTAAATCACAACTTGTATCACTCTCTTTTGTGCAGATTATGCAGAAACATGGCCATTGGCCTGTTAAAGTAAAAATTTTATAGCAGAGCTTTTCATAAGTGTAATAGTGTAGTAAATTTGTAAAAAATTACAAAGTGGAATATCTATGTGGGATAATTATCTTTTAAAAGCCTACTTTAGTTGCTTGTTTACTCCTTTTATCTATCTTTTAGCAGCTTTTCTTTCATTTTGATTAAAAAAATCACACTTTTAGATCAAGGATCAGGATTTGTTATGTTTAACAATCTGTTTTTCTCATTAGGTGTCACAGCTGTTATAGTGCATTAACCCTGTTAAACAGAATCAAAGTTAAAGCATCAGGAATATTTCACTCTCTCTAATGAGAAGTGTTCAGTACAAATATACACTGTTGTAGACAAAGTTAATTATTTCATACAGAGCGGTAACACCCTTTCCAGAGAAACAGATGGTGTTCTTAATTCTCAGTCTTCATCTTGGGAATGTTATTCACATCTTCTTTGAGAAGCAGTAGTACGCCCTTGATAAAAACTGTTTAACAGATGGCCTCCGGTTATGTGAGTTCTTCACAAAGTCTCACAGGCATCACACAACAGGCTGTGTTTAACTTTCTCCAAGCAGAACTTTTGACTCATAAACATGCTGGAAAAGCAAAATGCACAGTCAGGGAAGAATAATTCAGTCTAATTGTTAAATACTGGGTCATCATAAACATCAGAAATTAATATTAGATGTGACAAATTTGATCATCACACATTTCTAAGTTATGTTATTGTAACACTATTAAGTTATGTTATCTAAACCACTTGTGTTCAACCTGATTGTTATGAATAATTCACAGATGTGAAAATGTCTGTCTGAAAAGTAATCTATTTCTTAAGTCTACGCTTATTTATACATAGATGTTTTTATAATAAAAATACATCCAATAATAAATTTTGTGTGTATTTATTGTCATTTTATTTCATATAATTAAATAAATAATTAATAACAGATAATCTTTTTAGAAAGATTTAATCGACGAAAGCTTTGGCGTCATGTGTTATTTTATAACATGACTACAATTAAAACATTCGGTCGTGTAGTTAATAGTACAAATTTTGAACTTTATGAGAAAAATATCTATGGGCAGTATAATAAATAGCAAATAACAAAGGAGATCACCAAACCGTCCTTATTGACTCCTTTTTAATTATGAGGGGTTTTTTTACCCTAGGACTTAAAAGACAACCAAAAATTGAGGTAAACTGGGCCACATTTCTTTGTCGATATGCATTATAACGAGCATTAAATGGGTCAGTGAAGATCAAGATGTTTCGGTGAGAGGACTCGGAGTAGGTGTGTGGTCTGGATTGCAGCCTGCCAAACACTCTCGACTCAAAGCCCGCTGAAGACTTCCCAAATGTTCTTCAGCCAGCTTGCTTCTCTTTCTCGTATTTAGGCGTCTACCAGCACGCTGTTCCCCAAAGAAATGCGCTTAAACGTCTGCCACGAACGTCTCCTCGCTATTTTATTTGTTACTTTAAGATCTGTATTTTCCCTGAAAGGTAAGTCTTTTTTTCTTTATCAAATTCCAGCCGTACTGCTACATTTGACATTTTGTGTAGAAGTCAGAGAGTATAATTCTACGGTTATTTTTTGTTCAACATTATTTGTGTGATTTAGAGTGTGTGAATTAGTAATTTAGTAGTGCATTTCCTCACATTTTTGCTTATAAAAATATTTTTTTTTAATTCCCAAGTTTATACATTATACACTCAAGAGTGTTTTGTTGACATCACGTGACATGCGTCCCTAAGTAGAGGGAAATCTATGCTTTACTTTTAAAGGTTCTCTTCACTCAAAAAATGTATGTTTTAATTACTTTAAATTAAATTACATGCTTAATGTGACATGTCCATATTGAATGGCTTTGTACAGTCTTATTTATTCAAGGAAATATTGTTTTTAAACACCCAGAAGTCAAATACAAAGTTGACACCCCCAGCTACACCTACCTCAGCTAATACCCTAACTGTTGACCGTTTATTTGTATGACCATTTTACTGTATGACCATCTGCCCAGTGCACACCTATTGTTCCATAAAATACAATTGAAAGTGTCCAATACATCAACTGGCCACTTGAGGCTAGTGACAGAATGGCGCAAGACTCATTTACAATATGCATACATATTCTGTTCTTTTCTTGAAAAAAAAAAATGTAATCAGTCTTACCATTCTGAATTCACCCTGGGTCTGATCCTGGTGTTTAAAAAAAAGAGACAAGACAAGTAAGATAAGCACTGGCTTCACAACATCCACCTAACCAAATCTTTCCCAAGAGCTAGATGATTACAGAGTGTATTTCTGTCTTTTGAGTGCTGAGTTGTACGTATCTTTGTATCATTCAGTTAAACAATTTAAGCTGAATATAATTTCAGTATTTTTTGAGTATTTTTATTTATTTTCAAATTTCTACATAAAGTATTCTTCACATTTAGTTTAAGTACTTAATAAGTACTTAAAAACTACTGTATATATTCGTACTTGGCAATAGCATATGTATATTTTGCCATCAAAACAATTACATTGATACCTAGATATCTATGGACAGGAGTTGCTCTGTGTAACGGTAAACCATGGCAAATATGGCGGTTGTGATGATGTCACTCCTCCCGCTCTATATTGTGAGAAAAAATGCATATCACAATGCATATTGTTAATGTACTGGGATAAATGGTCTAATAGCTTCATTACGATGAAAGATAAGAGTAACAGGAGTAAGGTTACGAAATCTCTGCCAAGTGTTGTGGATGGAGTGTTTGTGATGGCACAACTACACCAATGTGAGAATGGCTTGTTTTAGAGGCTCTTAAAGGCTGGTAGTGTTAACTAAAAACCTTGGGAAGGTTGATTTTGAAGTGACATATCTGGTCAAGCAGTTTGAGAAAACAATACGTTATTGTGTAGATTTGCTAAATTTTCCTTCATAGTTTCAATTGTATATCAAATACTTGCTGCAAAGGTCAGTGTGTCATTGTGTTTTCTATAGTGGATCCCCCGGAATGCCGTCCTGGTGGATATGCCGTACTTAACAGCCCATATCGAAGCACTGGGTTCAGCTCCCAGCAGCTGCTTCATTCTGCTCTGCAGGAGCTCATCTGTGATCACTCTCTCTCTCCCGGATGGTATCAGTTCCAGATCTTTGATAAGCCCAGATGCCCACTTATTGTGTGGAGGTAAGAGACATTCAGTCCATCCCGACAAGCACTGTCTTTGAATCAATACTTGTTAAGACAAGACATGTTTACCAATGCCAGTTGTCAAAAGACATGCCAAGTGCCTTTCATCTGTGGTGCCTGCAGGTAAATCGGTGTGGAACGCAAGCACCAGTGTGGCTCTCACTGGCTGTGGGTGAGACTCTCCCACAGCCTTTGGAGGTAAAGCAGATGAGGGCATGTGCTGCCTGGCAGTTCCTAGGAGGTGCCAGTAAAGACTGCTGTCTTTTCCGCTTGCCTGTCACTGTACGCAATTGTGGGGAGTTTTATGTGTACTTCCTTCAACCGACGCAAGGATGCATGGGTTATTGTGCTGAGGGCAAGTCATATTTTTACATGTTGACAGAAAGAATGAAATAATATACTGTAGTTATTATTGGTCTAATAGATTTATTTTTGCAGAGATGTCACACTCCACTCAAGCTGACTGTGAAGGCAGAAAAAGGAACATTGACGGTACATGCAGCGGTAAGAAGTCTTTTACTGTTTAAGGTGGGTTGGGTTGAATTCGTTTAGCTTTGGTTTGTCTTGTCTTTGGTGTGCTTGCCTCGTCAGGGAGAGATCTGTCATTTGCATCATGGGTACACCTCAACTCTTGAGAGTCTGGAAAAAATGTCAGTAAATGTGTATTTATTTATAGAGCACTTGTATTTGTCAGACCAAAGTGCTTTATCATTTTCTTTAAAGCGCTAAGAAAAAAAGGCATTGCATACCCTTAACAGAAACTCAAATTTCTACAAAGATTGGTTTTAAAACAGCACATCACACTGCACACTGAAAAGCATTCATAATCAAGTGATTTTAATTAAATGTGTTTTAAGATAGTCCACTGTTCATTATTAAGGGGCCTAATGGATTCTGCAACTCCAAAATGAAGATAGATTTGCGTGTCATCTGCATAGAAATTGAAATATTGTGATTTTTATTGATCCATCATGTTTAAAGTAAAAAGTATTGCACCCCAAACAGATCTCAGAGGTGCACAGATTTTAAATGCAAAATCCAGTTCAAGGCTATATACAACACTACCTCAAGACTATTTAACAAAATGAGCTGAACCCCTTAAGTACTTTATCTTGAATTCTAAAATCCTTTTGCTGATGACACAAGAAGTTTAAAAAAGTTTAATCAAGACGTTAAAAAAACACTTTCCAGCTTGTGTCAACCATGTATGCTAGAAATGTTAATTGTTTTTGAATGTTTATATTCATATTTTGCTGTTCACAGAAAAACGTATATATTCTCTAGTTTCATGGAGTGATTAGACTGTGATAAACATAATTACAAAAAATAAAAATTTCTCTCAAAATCTGAATAAGCATTCTTTTCTTTTGTTTTTTTTAATAAATACAATTTCAGCTGATCATAGTAAAGCTTCATTTCTACATCTGAGGTCTCTTTTAATAGAGTGTTTTAAAATACTTTTTAAGTATGTTTGAGTACTTTTTAATTTTCTTTAACACTCTTTAGGTTTGTTTGTTCTACATAATAAAACAAAAAACTGAATCTTCTTCATGGGGAAGTGCAATGCATGCTTTCAATGTTTCAAGGAGATGAAAGAGACATGATTAAGGATCTGGTCTGAAATCAAATCACTTGGTCTGTATTTGTATATTTTTAATTGCATATATCTTGTTTTCAATGTTGTATTTGTAATTTATCTCTAAGGTGAACGGCTCCCCTCATCATCAGTTCCGGTTATCGTTGCTGAGCTCTCTGGTAGCAGTGTGTTCCTGAAGTGTTCATTTGATGACAATCATGGGAACAGCTCTGTGGGGTATGTTGTGACATGGTGGCGACTCTTACCTCAAGGTAACCGGGAAGAGCTCCGGAAAGAGACGACAATAGAGACCTTTGCTTTTATTGAGCTGGATGGGATAAACCTGCGACTGGGTGACAAGGTATCAGCTTTTTATCTTTACTTCACGTATTCAGTGGGAAAAAATAAGTCTTTTATGCACTGACAATTTTTTCAGAAGTTTTCAGCACTTGTAACACAGCAAGGCTGAACAACGTAGTTTACAATGCATTGATAAAATGTATAAACTAAATAGCATAAAACAACATTTCAGATTACTAGTAAAGTACTATTTAGATTACTATCAAAGATTACTATTAAAATACATAACAACACAACACAGTGTTCAAAAACATACAATTGAGTTTTCAAATGTGATTTAAAACTGTGGGTCCACTGTGGGTCAGAATGTATTTCCACTCATCCCAGTAGCAAAATCCCTTTTGAGAAACACTATAGTAAAGACCATTGCTCTGGTCAGGCGAGATGGAAGCGAGTGTCATTTTCTCCAAGTTCATGGGTGGAAAAGTTTATTTTAACTTGAAAGTTACACTGAACCTCTAAAAAAATTTCACTGCAATCCTAATCTGCTTGTTTAAGCAAGGAACGGCATCCAAAATCACTCTGAGATTTCAAATTTGTGTCAAAGTGGGTAAAAAGTGAATACAAATTGGGCACCATTGGGCACAGTTAAGGGTGCCAACCATCTGAAAATTGTCAACAGGTAATAAGAGTGTCATCTGCATAGAATTTGAATGGAACACTGTGATTTCTAAATATGCTTCATGTAAAAATCAGTGGACCTAAAATTAATCCTTGAGGCACGCCACAGATCTTAGTCTCCGATGCCATGAATTGATGCCCAAAGGCAATGGAAAAACAAAGGTCCTTCAAATAAGAGCTGAAGCACTTTTGCAATTTCAAAAACCTTTGCAAATGACAGGTCATGGTGAAATTTGTAGTCATTATAATAATTTTATTGTATTAATAATTATTCCATTACCTACAACCAGCGAGCAATCTAGCTCTCGTCGAAAAGTTAGTTTTCTTTATTAAACTTCCTTTCCTGCACTGATTACCAGGATTAATTCACCTGTTTGAATTTGTTACCTTTACAAAAAAATACCTTTTCACGACAAAAAGCTGAAAGGTAAAAAACCTCTTTGCTGTGAGCTAGATCAAAGAACTTTCCGGACGCAAGGGACAAAACAGTAGACCTGCACGATGCTTGGTTTAACTACAGAAGAAGGTGCTTGTTGAGAAGGTGGAGGGTTTTCCCATGTTTGGTTAAGAACGACAGGAATTGTCTGACCTCCGTAACAAATATTTTTTTGTAAGTTTTATTTTGGTCTTGTTTAACATACTTCTTATATATGCATATAACATGGAAATGAATAATTTAAAATTCAAGCGATCTAATGGTCTCTGTTTAATTCAGTTTCTCACAACTGATTAACATATAAGGTGGATAATTAATATATCTTTGTCTCAGATCTACTGCAGTCGCTCTTATTTTCCTCTGGAGTCTCCTAATCTACAAAGTTTTCCTGTGGAGAGTGAAGAGTTTTATGCTGGGATCCAGGTATTTTTGTTTCTCATAGAAATTAAACCGTTGGACAGGCAAGTGCTAAACTATTTGTTTGTTTCTTTTCCAGATGAAACCACAAGCTGCCTCTATTTCAGAAGATGGAACAAAGTATAAACTCACATTGGAAAGCACTGTACCTTTACCATGTTCCTCAGAGAAATGCACACTGCCTTTGCATCTCACCACTATCAGTCAGGGTAAAGATACAGATATACAAAATAAAACAGAATGAAAATCAATCAGGCTTCACATACACTCCTCAAACAATATAAAAAAAAATTAAGGAAACTTATTTTAATAAAAAATTATTAATATTAATTTAAAAAAAATTAATCACAGTCTATCACACTTCTTAGATATCAAGCTTTCCTGCTAGGAAGCTACATTACACTTGTAAATACATTAACATTGGACATATACAATATGTATATTTCTGCTTAAACTGACAGAAACAGACTCCATGAAACTGTTATGAGGGTTCAATGTTCACTATTCTGCACCTTTGCCATTTTAGGTTCAGGGAGGATGTTCTGCTCCCTGCAACATCTTTCAGCAGACTGGCTTGGTGGTAGGTCAGTGATGGTCTGGAGACACTGACACTACTGAGCCACTCTGAAATGCCTTCTGGAGCTGTATCAGCTTGTGAACCTGAACTCTTAACTTAAATGATCATTCTCAATCCCGTATATTGATTTGGATTTCCAGTTGATATTCTAATGTCAGCTAGTTTCACGTAGTCAATGGGAACCACCATTTCAATTGGAATATTTAATTCCCAGAGAACAAGGATGTTTGATTTTTGAGCTGTGTTCTTAAGTTAACTAGTGCTTGAGTGCTAAAAGTGCATAGAACCTTATTGTAATTGCTCAGAGTATTATTGTTTTGTGGCTTTCAATTTATTTTTGAGGACCCAAACGTGCTCGAAAAGTCACTGAATTTTGAACACACTTCAGAACTGGTGGATATTTACATCTAATTGAAAAATGAGTGTGGCGAAATGGCTTTATAATGCCACCAAACCTCAGCTTATGTTGCGCTCTCAGTTTGTCATACACAAACAAAATTTGGCACACATGTGCAGTGTACCACTACTTAAATGTAAATAATATTAATCACTTTTCCAAAATCAACAGGAAGTCAGCTATTTCGCCATAACCTCTAAAAAATGGCCACTTTTACTTGAGTCGTATTTCATCTGTTATTCTCTTCATCTGAGATTTCATCTGTAACTCTCCAAGCTCCATTAGTCTTATTTAAAAACATATGGGATGTTAAATTGCGAAGCTTTTTTGACTTTGTTTAACAATGTGCACACACTGGTCATCCATTCAAAATGTTGACATAAACAGGAAGTTTCTTATACCTCAGCCGAACACTGTCAGATCGGACTCAAATTTACCATGCATGTTAAGAGTTCATGTCTGAACAAATCTATATAGCAACCTACAGGGTCAGTTATAGTGCCACCTAGTGGCCACATGGAATATCCCGCTATCTTCAGTTTAATACTGCTATTTCAGAGTGTGTTTGAGGTACATGTTTGAAATTTGTAACACTTATGTAAGTGATCACAAGCTTCAAAATCTAATGGAAGTCCGCTATTTAAAAAAAAAAAAAAACTAAAAATGTCCTTTTGCTCATGTCATGCTTTAACAAACATCTCGAGTTTTTAGCTTTTCATCTCCAAACTCTATCAAACCTATCTTAAGGCATATGGTAATTAAATTGAGAAGCATTTTTGACATTGTTAGATAATTGGTTTTGCCTGTAATAATTTTACATTTCTCTCTTGAATATATCTTCTAAATAAAGATTTGTCTTAGTGTATATTGCAACAAACTGGCCACTAAGAGGCGATGACTCCGGAGGTGTTTTAATTTATTTAATTTGATGCTGATTTACTTTAATTAATTAATTATATTTGGATACAATAAACATTAAAATGTAGATGATCCATATGTATTTTTTTCAACAGAAAATGTCATCCACTTTGACCTAAACTTGTATCTAATGGCAGGTGAGAAGGAACTGGGGCTGGATTTATTTCTGTCCTCATGTGAAGTCGAGCTGTCTCCAAACCCCTGTAACAGTGGAGTCTGTAGCGAGGCGTCTGTGGAGTACAGTGCAGTGACTGATATTTGGAAGGATGGAGACAGAAGCACAGAAATACGAATCAAACCGATAATCAGCACCAGCTTCTTATGGAACAGATATAGTCCTCAAAGTGTGCAGGTGGGAATTCACATTGTTTCAAGGCAGGAGCTGCAGTACACTCTATAATAAAATGAAGACTATCTGATCTTTGTGCCACCATGTAGACTTAAAATCTTTAATGCAGTTATTTACTATTACAAATTGATATTTGGTAAATGTAAATTGGTCAAAACACAAAACAAGTTTTTAGTTAAAAAAAAAACCCAAACAATCATTTTTGTCTAATTGCCAAGCTAGTTATATTTATTTAAGCACAGACAATTATAAATCACTTTTTGGATCACTTTTATGCTTAAATTTTCCATAGCTTCTTAATGTGTTTTTAAAATCGCACGTATTTGTATCTGTTAATTTATACTAAACTTTAGATTTGAAACCATAGATTTATACATGGGCATGTGCCCACAATGCTTCTTATTTCACTCAAATTTGGGCTCATTTGTTTATTACCTTTTCTTTCACTAATTATTTCACTCACCGTAACTGCAAATGAACATGTAGGTTTACAGAACCACTTGTAGTTTACAGAACCAACCGTTTTTTTGTTCCTCTCAGATTGAAGTAAAGGATGTTCCCTCTGCATACTGTTATACTTTTACAGACCCTCACATTATCACATTTGATGGAAGGTAAAGGTTCTACCACAAACAAAAAGTCAAATTTTTCATGCGTTCAAAACCAAAACTGATAGATGTGTGTTTGATTACAGGAGATATGATAACTATCAGATTGGCACCTTTGTCCAGTACAGGAGCACCTTACGCTCCTTCGAGGTGCATGTACGGCAGTGGGAATGTCCAGGAATGACTGCACATCACACCTCATGTGTCTGTGGATTTGCACTCAGGGATGGACCTCACATCATCACCTATGACATGTGTCATGGACTGGCAGGAGAGACAAAACCCCGGCTGTCTGTGAAGGGCAGGAGCTTGGCGAATAGTGGGATCCACATCACAGAATCCTACCAGGGCCATAAAGTTACAGTGAGTGTAATACAGTGAGTGGGTTTGGAAGCTTCTTGTATTCTTTTTAATTGTAGCTATAGCTACTTTGTATTTGTTCAGATTATGTTCTCATCAGGGGTGTTTGTGCGAGCGGATGTAGCTGACTGGGGTATGAGTTTGACAGTGAGGGCTCCAGGCTCTGATCGAGGACACACTGAAGGTCTGTGTGGTACCTTTGATGGCGAGCCAATGAACGACTTCCATAAGCAGGGGGGAGATATTGTGGAGGACACCAGCACCAGCACCTTCATCAGCACATGGAGGCAAGAACTGAAATGCTATTTGTTTTCAGTCTAATAAAGGAGGATATTATTTATTATAGAAGATATTTAAATTGGTTCACAATGAAAGACTTGAAATTAGGTTAAAAATATTTTGTGAGCCAGAAAAAAAAAAATCCGGAAGAGGCATTTTTTTGAGAATGCTGTTTTTTAAGTATAAATTATATATTTTGTTTGTATAAAATTTAAATAACTTCTTATATTTATAAAATATAAATAAAGGATCAATGAAAAGCATTCATGCTAAATGAATAAATGTACTTAACAGCATTCTGAACTAAATTAACACATTTATTTGTTTGGTCGTTTAGTTATTGGTAAATGATAATGATAAAATAGTTAATGGTAAATGTTTGGAATATTTAATTTGGTTTGCAATTTGAATTTTGTAACAATATTTCAAATTAAATTAAAAATAATTTATGAACCACATAATTTTTTTGAGAAATTACTTTTTTATTATAAACTATTTATTTTGTTTATTTATGAAACAAACCATCTATAAAACGCCTTCATGCTTATACCGAACACAACTAGAAAGTAAATGTAGTTATTGAGTAAGTAAATTTATATATTTGATCAATTAATTAGAAATTAGTAGGAACATCTGTGTAAATTTAATTGCAGTGTGAGATTTTTTTTTATTATATTTATAAATGTTTTTATTCCTTTTAAAAATTTTAACTTGTACTAATTATTATGATTTCTCAACTATAGCTGTATGTTATAATAGTTAGCAGTGCAGTGCATTGACATAAGAGTCAACAAATGGAATTGAAGCTGTTTTAGGAATATAATCAACACCTGCCAGCCAATCGTAAACCAGTATTCAGACATACCATGGCATAGATGACTTTAAATTATGTAAAAAAAATGTTTGATTGATGTAAAAGCGCAAAAAGGGTTTTTGTGTCAGTAAATACGTTAAAACCCAATCAAGTTTATGGAATCCGGTTTGGTCACAATAGCTTAAGATGACACTCATTGATACAGTCACTGTAGCTGCTGATCTGGGATCAGTAGTGTTCATTATCACTCAAGACAGACCACTTTATGAATTTTATAACGATCAAGGGGAACTCTTACATAAACTTTCTCTGCACCCCATGACCAAAACAGCCCTGTTACAATAATTTTTTTGCCACATTCATCCGTCTCGAAGCTGTCTGAGAATAGTGTGAGGGCTTGACAGTTTATGTTCAGTTTATTTGGTGATAAAATTAACAAAGAAAACTTTTTTTTTGAAAGTTACATATTAAACTATGTCTAAAAAAACAAATCTTCCTATATTTCAGTTTGTAAGTGAACACAGGAATACAGAATTGTGTTTTCTCTGAAAAGAGCCATACAGAAGCATGCAATAACACACAGTACTGAACTTCTAGCTTTTGCTCCTCTTTGAAATCAGGTTAGCTCCCGGTGACAGCTTGTTTGACAAGATCTCCATCAATGAAAGCAGTTCCACTCCCCATGAGTACTGCCAATGTCGGCAAGAGAAACCCCAAACATCCAGCAGAGCATCACTCTCTTCCACTACACCCTCCAAGTGTTCCTCTTCAGCCCTGGTCCACTTTCCTTCGATCATCCCTACCCTGGACATTACAGCCGAGTACATAAGATCTAACAGAGAACCCAAGAGATTTTCCCGTCCAGCTCAGGGAGTCCAGAGATCTCAAATTCATAGGCGCCTCATGAATCCCCAGAGATCCTTAAATCAAAGGCGTGTTTATAGGCCTGTGGCCTCCCAAATGCAGAAACGCCAGAAACGCCAGGGACTGAATCAGAACTCTCGATCAGATTCACCTTACAATTTTCCCGAAGATTATTCTTCATCAAATTCTGCCGAGCTGCTGGTGTTCTCCTGGCCAACAGAGTCAGGCCTGACAGAAAATGAAGCTCGCCGAACCTGCGAGGGAGCCCTGAGGAACTCCACTGTGGGTTCGGGCTGTGGGCATCTGCTGGCGGATATCATGGAGCAAGCTCTGGAGATGTGTGTGATCGACCTACAGTTGAAAGATGATCAAACTTGGCTTGGAGCTACTATTGCGCTGCTGGAGAATGAGTGTGAGCGGAGGCTTGTGGATGAGGTGGAAAGGAGGAAGGAGAACCAGAATGCTCTAACTGCGCTCAGGTGCCCAAGCCTGTGTAGTGGGAATGGACAGTGCACAGAGTGGGGCTGCTCCTGCTTCCCTGGGTTTGGATCTTACGATTGCAGTCAGGCTTCTGGTAAGTGCATTATGGAATAGTTTACAGATCCCATAGGCCACAATTTGGTTCAACTCAAAGAGGTTTTTGAGGTTTAATATTCAAAGTAATCTATGAAGAGATAGATATCAAATAGCTGATGCTTCTGTTACTTCTGGGGCCCTCACATTGTTCCTGAACCATGCGGAATTTCACAGCACACAGATGTGTCTGCCCACAAATCAGCGTTATTTAAAAAATAAGTGTAACTTATTAATAATAACTCACTATATAACTTGTCTAAACTATAACAGGTTGCTCTTTAATTTCTTTATAGCAGTACTGAACTCCTAAAAATGGATATTTAACTCATATTGAGGGGCCAAAAAAGCTCACGGACCTGTCCTCGCCAATGTGGTGGCTCAAGTCACATCACATGATGCAATATCACAAGTTAAAGTTCCTCCCTGCTAAACGTTCAGTCGGAGTGGAATCCAGAGTCACAGCTTATAGACAGGAGCTTCCGCTTTCACATTGCCAGATGCCATCTCATTCAAGTCAATGGAATTTTTTTGTTGTGGTGTGTGACCGCCAGGTCAGAATACTTAAAGTTTCTATCAGGATGTGCCTGTGTCCTGGGCGAGTACTGCAGGTATCAGTACCTAATATCACAGCAGACAATTGAGCTGAACTTGTAAATTACAGTAGATTATCTATAATTTTTTTACATTTTTAAAACCAACACTTTCAGAACTTTTAATGGTAATATATTTTTAATTTTATAACATTATATATAAATGAGTTTAGTCCCAGAGATTTAACTAGGTAAACAAAAAGAACTCATTGTAGGTAGTGGAAAACGATTTGAAAATTCTCAAATGTTTATGCAAGTGTGTAACCACCCAGAGTAAAGGATTTTCTACAAACATTTTTAAGACTTCTTCTTCTTTTCCTTTCGGCTGTTCCCAGTTTAGGGGTCGCCACAGCGAATCATCCTTTTCCACCTAACTCTGTCCTCAGTATCCTCTACTCTTGCACCAACTACCTTCATGTCCTCTTTCAGCACATCCATATATCTCGTCTTTGGCCTTCCTCTTGGCCTCTTGCCTGGCAGCTCCATCTCCAACATCCTTCTACCAATATAACCACTATCCCTCCTCTGCACATGTCCAAACCATCTCAGTCTGGCCTCTCTGACTTTGTCTCCAAAACAACCAACCTGAGCTGTCCCTCTGATGTGCTCGTTCCTAATCTTGTCCATCCTCGTCACTCCTAAACTGAACCTCAACATCCTCATCTCCGCTACTTCCAGCTCTACCTCTTGTCTCTTCCTCACTGCCACAGTCTCCAACCCATACATCATAGCTGGTCTCACTACTGTTCTGTACACCTTTCCTTTGAGTCTTGCTGACACTCTTCTGTCACACAACACCCCTGACACTTTCTCCATCCACTCCAACCTGCCTGCACTCGTCTCTTCACCTCTTTTCCACACTCCCCGTCACACTGGACTGTTGACCCCAAATACCTAAACTCCTGCACCTTCTTGACCTCAGCCCCCTGTAACCTCACTGTTCTATTTCCCTCTCCCTCGTTCAAACACATGTATTCTGTCTTGCTGCGACTGACTTTCATTCCTCTTCTTTCTAGAGCTGACCTCCAACTTTCAGGTTTTCCTCCACCTGCTCTCTGCTCTCACTACAAATCACAATGTCATCTGCAAACATCATTGTCCATGGAGATTCCTGTCTGACCTCATCTGTCAACCTGTCCATCACCATAGCAAATAAGAAGGGACTCAAAGCTGATCCTTGATGTAGCCCTACCTCCACCTTGAACTCCTTTGTCTGACCTACAGCACATCTCACTGCTGTCTTACTTCTCTCATGCATATCCTGAACTACTCTGACGTACTTCTCTGCCACTCCTGACATCCTCATACAGGACCATAGCTCCTCTCTCGGCACCCTGTCATACGCTTTTTCTAAATCCACAAAGACGCAGTGAAGCTCCTTCTGACCATCTCTGTACTTCTCCATCTCAGAGCAAAAATTGCATCAATAGTGCTCTTCCTGGGCATGAAGCCATACTGCTGTTCACAAATATCCACTTCTCTTCTTAGCCTAGCTTCCACTACTCTTTCCCAAAGTTTCATTGTGTGGCTCATCAACTTGATGCCTATGTAGTTGTTACAACTCTGCACATCACCATTGTTCTTAAAGATTGGCACTAGGACACTTCTCCTCCATTCCTCAGGCATCTTCTTACTCTCTAAAATCCTGTTGAATAACCTAGAAAGGAACTCCACTGCTGTCTCCCCTAGACACTTCCACCCCTCCACTGGTATGTCATCTGGACCAACAGCCTTTCCACTCTTCATTCTCCCCAGAGCCTTCCTCACCTCATCCTTTCTAATCTTTTCAACTTCCTGCTCTACAGTATTCACCTCTTCCTCCCTTCTTTCCCTTTCATTCTCCTCATTCATCAACTCTTCAAAATACTCCTTCCATCTTCTCAGCACACTCTCCTCACTTGTTAGCACCTTTCCATCTCTATCTTTAATCACCCTTATCTGTTGCACATCCTTCCCATCTCTGTCTCTCTGTCTGGCTAATCTATACAATTCCTTCTCGCCTTCCCTCGTGTCTAACCTGGCATACAACTCATCAAATGCTTTCTGTTTGGCCTTTGCCACCTCCCTCTTCACTCTGCGCTGCGATTCCTTGTAGTCCTGTCTACTTTCTTCAGTCCTTTCAATGTCCCACTTCTTTTTTAGCTAGCCTCTTCCTCTGGATGATGTCCTGTACTTCCTCATTCCACCACCATGTTTCTTTATCTTCTTTCCTCCTTCCAGCTGACACACCTAGCACCGTTCTCCCTGTCTCCCTGATCACTTCTGCTGTAGTTTCCCAGTCATCTGGAAGCTCTTCCTGACCACCCAAAGCCTGTCTCAGCTTCTGTCTGAATTCCTCACAATCTTCTTCCTTTTTCAACTTCCACCACTTGGTCTTCTTTTCAATCTTTCCTCTTCTCTTCTTCCTGACCACCAGAAACATCCTACACATCACCATCCGATGCTGTCTGGCTACACTCTCCTACCACTACTTTACAGTCTCTGATCTCTCTCAGGTTGGCTCGTCTACATAGGATGTAGTCTACCTGCATACTCCTACCTCCACTCTTGTAGGTCCACCACTGTCTGTCCTTTTAGGTTCCTTTCCTTAACACCGAACCTGCCCATCACCTCCTCATCACCTCTGTTGCCCTCGCCAACATGCCCGTTGAAATCTGCTCCCACTACTACTCTCTCCCCTCTGGGAACACTCTCAATCACCTCATCCAACTCACTCCAAAATCTCTCCTTCTCTTCCAACTTACAGCCTACTTGTGGAGCATAACCACTCACTACATTCAACATCACCACTTCAATTTCTAACTTCAAACTGATCACCCTGTCTGACACTCTTTTCACCTCTAAAACATTC
>SRMA01025474.1:0-42451 GCA_007224835.1 Danionella cerebrum | reverse complement strand
GGAGAACGGAGGACTGTGTGATGTCAGTGATGGTGTCTGTTCCTCTGTTCGAGTTCTTGGTCAAGGTTTTAAAAGGTCTTACAAGCTCAAGTGTGAAGTCATGAAGGAAAAGGTGATGAACAGAGCAAGATGAATCACCCACTAAATTCAGATAAATGCTTCTAATTTCTTCTGTTTGCTCAGATAGTGGAGGGTGAATGGACTGTGGATGATGGTCAAATAATGCCAGCAACGTTCAAGAGCTCATCCTCAATAGAGTGCCAGCTTCCTGAGAACCACCCACAATCTTACACCGTACATCAACCAGTGATGCGCTGGCAAATCAAAGTGGGTTTGTTTATCCGTTGTATACAATAGAGATTTAAATGTAAGTATTAATGGGCTCTAGAGGGATTTTACGATCAATCTTTAATCATACTATACATTATTATAGTTCATTTTTTAAATGTGACAGATAGGCTACTGTGAAAACAACTTTCACATTGTGTCCAAATCCATTTTTTCTGTATCTAATCCAGGATGGCTACTTCAAGCTGTGTTTAGTAGTTGCTTAAAGTTTGAGCCCTTTTTTGGTTCTTCACCTAGTTTTAAGCCTCCTACACAGCTGTTTCTGTTTCAGCTCATGACTGGGTTTTAACTTATGTGTGATGTTGAATTACTGTTTGATGCTGTTTGTTGTAATTGGTGGATCATACACTTAAGTCCCTGACTTGGTACATGTTTACATGTTTAAGAATTAATACTGGTTGAACAGCAAATATTGATTTGATTTCTTATGTTTTCACTGCAGTTGTAAATGTAAAAAATTGAACAGTCATTGTTTACATTTTTAAAGTATTTTTTGTTTAGATTATTTTCTACACTTGCCAAAAATTGGCACAGTGCTGTAGTTCCTGTGCCCATTTAACGTGAAAATGATCCTTCTTTTGTCTATTCTAGGTGTCCAATGATGGACACAGCTTCAGCAATGCAAAGATACTGACTCTGTTTGATGGCACCTGTCAGATCTGTACAAGCAGCCCTTCAGTTATCTGCACTTTAAAGGTCTGTGCTGTTAGCTCTTTTTGGGGATTACCACCCTCCTCTATAGCAGACATTTCAAACAATGACTCCTGACACGCAGATAAAAAAATCGCTATACATAAAGGAAAACCCCGATAGCCAAGGAACTAAACTAAAAATAATTACCATATTTTTCGGCTCATAAGACGCACCGGCACATAAGACGCACCCAATTTTAAAAGAGGAAGATCTAGAAAAAAAAAGATTCTGAACCAAATACTTTTGTAAAATATTTTATATCAACTGTGTAGAAGTTAACAGCCAAACATGTAACATGAACAGACAGTAAACAGTAAAAGTAACAAAAAAAAGGCTGTAATGTTTTTCTTTGCCCCCACTCATCATTCTAAAGTCCACCATTCGTTATCACCATCACTGTTCCAGTGCAACATTGCCCCCACATTAGTAATACCGTAATAGCCAGTAACATTGTCACTACATTACTAATAATAGCCAGTAACATTGTCACTACATTACTAATAATAGCCAGTAACATTGTCACTACATTACTAATAATAGCCAGTAACATTGTCACTACATTACTAATAATAGCCAGAAACATTGTCACTACATTGTCACTACATTACTAATAATGGCTAGTAACATTGTCACTACATTACTAATAATAGCTAGTAACATTGTCACCACATTAGTAATAATACAGTGTTTCTCAAACTTTTTTAGTCGAGCCCCCCTTTAAACCTTTAAAAGAATCTGGGCAGCCCATGAATAATACTTATTTAATAATTAATTAATAACAATTTTAATGTAAAATAAATGTAACTACTCCTTAATGTTAAATAACTCATTATTTATAGCTTATTCAAGTGACAATTCGGTTGCATGGTGTTAAGATATTATCCTTATGCGCTCTTACCTGGTTAGCAACACTGCCTAATTGCAGAGCACGTTACTTACGTTTGTTATCTCGTATGTACATGTGTGAGATGTACCGTTGAGTTAGAGTTTATTAAAGGAGAGTTTCAGTCATTGAGAGCGTTTTGTTTTCCTCATGCGAGCAAGAGAGAGAGAGCTCACGGCAGCAGTTCCGCACGTGAGTATGGATGCGGAAGCACCGCTGCGGCTACCGTAGCCAAGGCATTGTGGGAAATGTAGTTTTTTTCTCGTTTTCGTTACGACTGCGCTATGGCAGAGATGGGCGATGACGTCAGCGCGCAGCGCTGGGTGTACAAATATGACCGCGGCTTCGGCCTAGCTCCGGGGCTCTTTTACGTTCAATGCGTGAGAAACGGCAGCTCTGTAGCTCGTGAGTATGGATGCGGAAGCACTGCTGTGGCTACTGTAGCCAAAGGCATTGTGGGAAATGTAGTTTTTTTCTCGTTTTCGTTACGCCCGCGCGCGATGGCAGAGATGGGCGATGACGTCAGCGCGCAGCGCTGGGTGTACAAATATGGCCGCGGCTTCGGCCTAGTTCCGGAGCTCTTACGCCTCTCATACGGCCGTGACCGGACTTCGCGGTGCTCTGCATTCGGTCGATAAGACGCACCAACTTTTCCCCCTCAGTTTTGGGGAAGAAAAAGTGCGTCTTATGAGCCGAAAAATACGGTAATAGTACTTCTTAGACATGCTAAACATCAAAAAGGAGCAGAAAACATGGTTACCTTTTGGGTTGTATAACGATCTAGCAAGGAATGAACAAACAGGGGAGAACATAAAGGTAACATGATTCAGGTAACGGACATAAAAACTCACCAGCCATGTGCAAAAAAAGTAGCACAAGTAAACACAAAAGCATGACAGAACAGATAGCATTGGATTCAATTGCACAGCTTTAATTAAGATGCAGACTCTAGCTCAAAAGAAAAACAACAACAAGTCTTTGCTTCGGAAAGACTGAACTGCTTTGACCTGTTGTAGGACAGGTTTGATAACTGGGTTGTTGAAAAAAAGAAAGGTCTGACTGAGTGGATTTGGGATTTTGTGTAAAGTTAGAAGGAACCTTTTTATTTTGAGTCAAAGAAATTATTCTGGATTGGAACCTAAGTGGGCGGACATTCTTGGGCTGGGTGTGCAATGCTTAGGGGATGTGGAGATTTCTGGTGTCCCACAGGGATCTATCCTGGGTCCCCTGCTTTTTAAACTTTGATTAGACCTATCTGGTACATCATTGAAGTTAGAACTGACACGTTTTGATTGTTTTTTTTTCTTTCTTTGGTCAATGTAAGATTAATTTTTGTAATAATTTTATCACACTCAGTCCTATTTGTTTGCTATATTTACTATTCAGATGAATTGAAGTGTTCATTGATGAATACTATAGTTTATCTGAAGTGATCGTTGACTGGTAGTGTTCAAGACTTGGTTTCCTTTTTATGTTCACTGCAAGCACACACTGTTTATCTTTTTTTATTATGTCTACTTAGCCTTAAATACAGGAAACGATTAAGCCTTCAGACACATAATTATGTAGAGCAAAATAATTTCAGTTATCTTCGGTCATTATCTAACAAAGAAACCATTGTACGCTTCTGGTTTTCTTTCTAGAGTCAAATCCCATGAGAACGTTTACACTTTCATAACATCTCTCCCCAAAACCCATGCTTATTTTTTGTGTTATGTTTTGTCATTCCTTAAATGTCTCCTCAGAACAGGACCTGCAGCATTGATGGCCTTTGCTACAGAGAAGGGGATGTCAGCCCAAGCAGTCCTTGTTTGACATGCAGAGCGGATCTTTCTAAGTATAGCTGGTCCATTGCTGAGAGTGAGTTGCACAATCATTCATAGCTGATATATAATAGCAGTTGCAGAATTCCTAGGCTTGAGAAATCTAGCGTTAGAAAACCTGATATTATAACAAGTAACACTGAAATAATCCAAGTCACCGGTATTCACATAATTTTTTGCGTGTGAGGGCAGAAAACGAGGCGCCTGTTTTCCATGTGGGTCAGTCGAATCTGAAGGCATTCTTCGGGGAGAGTTTTGTCTATCAGTTCTCAGTCACAGATCCTGAGGGATCTGCAGTTCTCTTCTCACTGTTGTCAGGGCCCCGAAATGCTGCCCTCTCTCCAGCTGGACTGCTCATCTGGAAAGCTCTGTCCAGCTCACCTGTGACCTTTGACCTGGCTGTGACTGATGACTGTAATGCCGAGACACAGGCAGCAGTAAAGGTGAGATCTGGAAGTCATTTAGAAGTGCTCTGGTTCACGGCTACCAGTGCTCTGGCTCACGTTACATGTTATAACTCTAAAACTACTTTAGAAGAATAATGTAAGCTTTTCTAGTCTATCCACAAGAGGGTGCTGATATCATTTTTGAACCCAGTATACCAGTTTACTTATGTATTTCTAATCGGAGGCTCACCACCAGAAAGAAATGTTAAACTCTGTGGCCTCTTTTGATTAAATAAAGTTCTCATAGGTTTCTTATTGAACATAATAGACAATGCAAATACAATTATTTTCTCTTACATAGAGAAATACTGAACACAGATACAGTCAACTTCGCTTACATAGAAGTATATAAAAAAACAACAAGAGAAAACCAAGTCAGGGGGTGAAAAAAATAACCAACACAAGTACGGGGCGAACATGCAAACTCCTTCCAGGAAGGTCGACAACCTTGTAACTGGAAAGCCACAGTGCTACCGACTGAGCCATGTGTTAATATATATTTTAGAGAATAAATTATACCTTGAAGTAACAAGTCTTGAAAAGATTTTAACTGAGTTTTGAACAGTTGAAGAGAGGAAAGTTCTCAGAGCGGAGGATGATGAGAATTCCATAATGCTCTACCACTAATTAATAATGATTTGTTACCGGAAGTGTGTAGAAGACCTTTACAGGATTGTAGGGGTAAACAACTTCAGTCAGATATGAAGTGGCGAGACCTTTTAGAGGTTTCAGTGGTATTTTAAAAGTTTAGGTGATGGTATAGAGAGTATTTTTTTTTTGTTGTGTATATAATATATTATGCCATTTATTTGGATGATGTTTGTATGTAATAATTGTGGCTACCTCTGCTTTATGGTAGTTATGAAAGTCTATTTAGGAGTCTGGCCCTTTAAATGTCCACTGCATCCTCTATTAAATGTTGACTCTAACTGGTAATGTGACTAATGGTCATCTTTATTTGCAACAATAGCACTATTACTTAGCAAACCTAATAGACTGCACATGGTCATTCAACTGGGAAACTTGGGTGGTACATTATGGTTTTTGATATCACAATTCATGCAATCTGAGAAGTTTTTAAAAAGTATTAACTCGTTTAAAGGGTATTGAAGAGTTTTGTTAACCAAGCACAGTCTCTGGATGTATGTTGATGGATATAGAATGGTTTAAACACCTGTCGTCACAAATTCTTGAGCTATGGTCATTACATGGAATTCTATTCACAGGTGTCAGTGGATCCATGTGAGTGCCAGAATGGTGCTTCCTGTGTGACAAACATGAACTTCCCTTCCGGCTCTGGTGAATACCTGTGTGTGTGTCCTGTTGGGTTTGAGGGCCATCGCTGTGAGGTGGATATAGATGATTGCAGGTCAAACCCGTGCCTCTCAGGGAGCTGTGTGGACGCTGTAAACTCCTTCTCCTGCCGCTGCCCTGCGGGTCTCACAGGTCACTGTTATTCTATGAGAGTGGTTGATTTGTTATTTTGGTGCTAATGCTACCGTGTCTGATAGGTGTGATCTGTGATGAAGACATCAATGAATGTACATCAGCTCCATGTTACCCTGGTGTTCCCTGCAGGAACACTCTCGGGTCTTTTCATTGTGGACCCTGTCCCGACCCCCTCACTGGAGATGGGATTTCTTGCAAACGTACGCTTATATTTGAAGTATTTAACAAATATTAATATTTATAGCATTTCAATGTTCCTTATATGTTTGTTATATTCTCAAAATGATGTATTTGATTCATATAATATCTCATTTTCTCCTTTGTTTTACAAATTTTGCGGGGTCTTTAATAGCAAGAACAGTGAATAAACCTGATAAAGTCTTACCCGACATTACTTCAGAAAGTGATGTCAGCTTCATCAATCCCAAGCATCTTCCAGGTGGGAAAACACTAATTTGACAGAAATGTTCAATAGAATGCATCTGTTGTTCAGTGTTGATGTTCCAAATGAAGGTCTGTGTTCCAGTCGGCCCTGTTACCCTGGAGTGCAATGCTTTGAGAGCACATACACCTCTGCTGGGTACATCTGTGGTCCGTGTCCACCTGGGCTCCACAGCAATGGACAAACATGCGTATCGAGGACAGCCAACAGTCAGTCATTAACAACAATATTATCAATGCGATAGCAATATTATCAATGCGATCTTTCTCGAATTCCCGAATTTTGGTCTTATGTACAGGGCAGACATCACAAAAACAGGGAGCCACTTCCTCTTTGGCCATTCCTACTTTCACCAGGAAGCCAGCTGCTGATAGACAGAGCCCAGGCTTGATGAAGGCAAAAGAAAAAGACCACTCAAGCAGAGAAGAGCTGAGCCCTGTAGAAGAACAGGTCTCTTGGCACTCAGGGGACAACCGGACCTGTGCAGATACCCCGTGTTTCTCTGGGGCAGTGTGTGAAGACACTTCTTCTAGATCCTTCAGATGTGGAAAGTGCCCAGTGGGTTACGAAGGAAATGGAATTACCTGCAAACGTGAGCTGCTTGGATTAATTGATCCGAAAACAAACTCTACTATGGTGTTTCTTAACCTTAATATTTTTTTAAGGGTTAGGTTAAGTAAGTCAAGTCTCCCCTAAGTTTTAAGTATTGCAATTACTTAAAACTTGGTCAGAAGGTTTGTTATTTTACTTGTTTTTATGTACATTTTTATTGTGTAGCATAACATTTTAAAAAGAAAACAGTACCCAGTAAATGAAAATAAAATTGATTTTTGTAGGTTCCATCCAAAACACAAGTCTTGTTCGTTTTTTCTTTAAAACGGCCCTCAGAACCTGAAACTCTGGATATGCTTCAGTTTCTAGAGTCTGAGGAAAAGTTTTGGATGGTGGCTTTTTTATTCCATAATTTATGTCATTTGTTCTGGGATGAAAATCCACTGAAAAAGTCTCGGTTGAAGTCATGAACTTCTAGGAAACTCTTGTAACCTCTTGACAGTCCATTTAGGGTCAACCGGCATGTTTCCATAAACTCTTGATTTATAGCTGTGCTCGATCTCCAATGTCCATCAAGTTCCCTCTAGATATAAGTGAAAGCTATATAAAATATTGAGTTTATAGAGCAAAGCACTTGGAATATAGGGAACTTATGCTATTTATGCTAATAAAAAGTAAAACGAATTTGGTGGACATTAGTAGGCATGGAGTTGGGAATTTTATAAAACCTTTTTTATTGTAGCCACACAATCAGTTTTGGAAACAAAAAAAAAAACTACATCCACATTACAATGAAAAGCATCCTATGAAGAGCATGCCAATTCTAATAGGAGAATTTTGATACAGGTTTAATGTAATTACAACATAATTTTAAACCAATAGGCATCAGTTGATTGAGCAGTCAATGTCATTTCTCCCCGGTAGGTGCAGGGTTCTCCTGCCCACCTCAATCAGGCATAACAGGAGGCTGAGCTCAATTCTAAATCGACGAACTTTGGGAAAGGCAATCAGGGCTTGTCACCAATGTTCCCAATCCCTACCATGTCCACGTTGACTTTGTCCAAGCTTTACCCTAACTTTCTCCCCAAAACTCCTCTCTAAGGAGTAATAAAATGGGTTTGATCTACTTCCGGACAGCTTTCCTTGTATGTTCATAGCACCACTCTATGCTGAAAGTACATGGCTCTGGTGGTGAACTCTTAAATATAAAGTACCGTAAAAATATGTCATTCCAAAATTCTTTCAGTTTAAGGGATTTGTAGAAGAAGAATGTTAAATTCAAAATACAGCACTAAAAAAATGTTAATACCAACTAACAAATGTTCTACACATTCTAAACGTGAGTGTTTGGCTTGGTCACTTTTAAAGTGTTTAAATTTACTTTTGTATTCCTGTTTAAATTCAAATGTAAAATTAAATAATAATAAAGTTTATATGTCTGTGTTTGTGTGTGTAGCAAAGTGCCGTTACCCTTGTGGACAGAATATGGAGTGCTCACAACCCAACACTTGCACCTGTAAAGATGGTTACACAGGATACAACTGTCACATTGGTCTGTCAATATCCTTCATTCAGATGTAAAAGTCATTTCCACTTCCTCTTTAATTGTAAAACATTTTCCACCAGCTGTGTGTCGACCAGACTGCAAGAACAAAGGCAAGTGTGTAAAACCCAATGTGTGTGAATGTCCTGCGGGATACAGCGGACCAACATGTGAAGAAGGTAAATATAAAGCCTATCATTTAAACTCTTGATAATAAAGAGTTTAATATATACACTCATTCCTCTTAGCCATCTGTGATCCACCCTGTCAACATGGCGGACGGTGTTTATCCAGAAATCACTGCACTTGTCCATACGGCTATGTGGGACCAAGATGTGAAACCAGTGAGTGTGCATTGACAAATTGAGTTCGGAACATAAATAACTTTATAACAAATGTTGTGTCTCATTTTTTCAGTGGTATGCAACAGACACTGTGAAAATGGTGGGCAGTGTGTGTCTCCTGATGTCTGCAAATGTAAACCTGGCTGGTATGGACCAACGTGCAACTCAGGTGTGCTCATTCATACTTACATTTTAGATAGTCGTAACGTGGGATACCAAGGGTCAAAGAACTGGATTGGGGTCGAGTTCAAACCAAAGCTCAAACAAACCAAAACAACAACAAAACATATATATTTACAAAACAAAACACTGTTCCTAAATAAGAAAAAAAAAGAAAATTTGCTCAGCAGCAAAACCTCACTACTAAACTGGGTCAGCTAAAACTACTGGGTTTAGAGTGGTGGATCCAGCAACAAATGGAGGAAAGGAGTCCATAAGCTCTAAGCAGAGCTGAAATCCCCAGTGTTCAGCCACGCTCCAGGTGAACTCGAATTTTTCAGGGGATTTAAGACCAGTCTATTCTCATCCGCTCACTCCTCCTGGATAAACAAACTTGGGCTCTTTTATGGGAGAGCTCAAAATGGATCAAACCATCAGCAGGTAAGTTCACTCAACTTTATCACTCAACGGTAACAGCAAATCACTTTATAGTGGGACTGGTCAGTTGTGTATATTCATGTTGCATTTAGTTGAGAATGTAGCCGAGTGATTTTTATTTTTAATATCTTTGTAAGCAGCTTTCTGCAACAGGGATCAATTTACATCCTTTCTTGATAAACAAGTGAACAACTATTGGCACGTTGTGGGTGGGGCTAAAAGCAAAGGGCCTGTATTCACTTTGCAATATAAGCCTAGTATTGGTGAACTTGTCAGACAACAGTTGGTTTCTCCAAGGTGTCCAAAAAAGTTGCTGAAAAGCTTCCTGCTGCAGGCTCTCTCTTTCCCTCACTGAGCTGTCAATCTCAGGTTCATTACAGCAGGACACACTTGATGAAGGATGAAAATTCAGACCCACAAAGCAGCATCATATAAATCCTTACTCTGTCACTTTGAGCAGCTTCAAAAGGCTTCTTTTAGTGTTTATCTGTCTCGTATATTGCTAACAGGTAAATCTTTAAGTAGTCCTGTTTGTTGTCTGGTGGGGAATGCTTTATCAGTGCTTTCTAACCAAACTGCAGTCACCATTGATGCTAATTTGTGAATAAAAGCTAGGTATGATTTAAAAATGAACTCAATTGAACAAAATAATCAAACCAATCACAGACCTCTACAGGGTTACCAAAGATTGCTAAAAATCATTACAACTAGAAGAAGAAATAAATGAATCATCTACAGTGATTTGATTCAACTGTATTTGAACTTTACTTTTAACTGCAGATATAGAACTTTTAACGTGCAGGAGAATTTACAGGAGAAAGAAATGTCTAATATTTATTTGTTATGATGCTTCTGACAGGTTTTTCACACATGTGCTTCGGTCATAAATTTCAATCAGTGTGGTGTCAACAAGGTTTAATTAAATGTAAATCATGTATTGGAAACCTTATTCCCAGTTCATGACCCCTTTAAATTTCTGTTTTTCATGGTCAATAAAAGTTTTTGCCAGTCATTTCTTTGAGGCAAACGCTTTTGTTTAGTTAATAAGAATTGTTCATGTGTTATTTACATGAGAAAAATGCAAATAATGAAATGAAATGAAAATTTAAATGTCCTATTTTATGGTATACTATTAACATACATTAATCTCTTGCTTTTACTCTTAGCTGACTGCAAGCCTGTGTGTTTAAATGGAGGGACGTGTATTAAACCTAACACCTGTACTTGTCCCAGCGGTTTCTATGGTTCACAGTGCCAGATAGGTATCCCCTCTTCATAAAAACATTACTAAATTTGTGTAATTTATTTATTAATTACGCTGAGTGCCGATGTTTCCAGCTCTATGCAATCCGCCATGTAAAAACCGAGGGCTGTGTATGAGAAACAACGTGTGCTCCTGTCCCGAAGGATACACAGGGAAGAGATGCCAGGAAAGTGAGTTTGTTCTGCTGTTTTGGTTTCCTACATGCTCTGGGATTCTCTGTAAGTTAATCAGGTATTTATAAGAATATTTGCATTTTTTTTTATAATTGCCGAATACAAGCAAATGTAAGCATAAATAAAATACTGATAGTCATTAAATAGATGATTATACAGCAGTCAGTTTAACTCTCCAAATGGACCAAATACAGTCTGAGTAGAGTTCATTGATATTGTGTAGATCTCGATTATATTCCATGATGTTCTTGATTTTTAGGTGTATGTGACCCCATGTGCTTGAACAATGGGAGGTGTGTCAGTCCAAACATCTGTTCCTGTCCGTCTGGATGGAGAGGAGAGATTTGTAACATCCGTAAGAGCAAAACTCACTGCTACCAATAAGAAGTCATGGGTCAATGAGAATTTTTGAACTGTTTTTACAACATGCAGCAGCCCACAGCACATTTAAACAGGCAAGAGAACAGCATTTATTGTATGTATATCAGCCTAAATAATGTATTCCTTTAAAGGGGGGGGTTATTATGCAAAATCTACTTTATTGAGCTTTATGTTGTGTTATAATGTCAGCCCCTCATTAAAAACGCTCCTGAATCGTGACTTTGAATCATTCATGCATATTTGAGCAATCCTTAGATCTCCTGCGGTAGACATTGTGCTAAAACGCTCTGTTTTGCGAAGCCCCGGCCCGTTTGCGTATCTCCGCCTTTGTCCCCCTCCTGCTGCTGCACCACTCCTCCCACTCCAGCTCCGGCAAAGACTCGCGTCTACGGCCGAGGGTGCTACTGTTAGCAACAGCTGGTCTCACGACGTGTCATCGAAGCTCCTCGTTCAGAGTGCTTTCCTCTATAGTTCTCCGGATTACAGAACGACTTTCTACAAGGAGATGTATGTTTGGATGCCAAGGAGAGAGCCCTCTCTTTACGCTTCCCAAGGATCAGTTCGTCAAAAAATGGTTGGACTTCATTTTTGGAGCGAACCCTCCTTCCAAAAAAGTTGGCTATGTTTGTGCAAGACATTTCACTGATGATTTCTTTTTAAACAAAAGCTTTTTTAAAAGTGGATTAATAAGCAGATTGTCGCTAAAAGACAGGTCAATCCCAAACTCTTTAGAGCACTCCATCGGAACCTGCACACGTAAACTGTTCCGCAACTCGCATTGTTTTGTTAGCATCAGTGGCTTACATTAAATGACATTAGCTAGCTTGCACTGTATTCTTAAAATACCAAATTTTGTCTTTCTACTTGAACAACACAGAAAGCTTTTATGTCACTCCTTTACATCTTATTAAATTATGATAATATAGCTTCAAATATACGTATTTTAACTGTTTATGCATTAGATTTGTACAAACAGACAAAATTGTTTTGTTAGCATCGGTAGCTTACATGACATTGGCTATGTTGTATTTTATTCTTTTTCTTTATTCTTGACGGACTGAAGGGGGCGTGTCGGAAAGAAGGAGGGAGCTCTTAAAGAGACAGGTGAATATCAGGCCGTTACGCGCAGCCAAGATGCCAAGTTAAATTTCCATGAGGTTGTTTATGACAAATACAGCGATTACAATCCAACTTTAGATAAAATTGTTACTTGAGTGTGCTATAAAACAACACTGTATGCCTGAAAAACATACAACACCCCCCCTTTAAATGAAACATTCTGGTGGTAGGCAGCTCAGGGGTGCTGAAGGTTGTTATTCGAAAAGAGCCTGAGATGTTCGATGTTCTTGTTCTTCTCGTTCTTCTCTTTCTTATTTTTTCTCTATAATTACATAATGTACTAAAAATTTAAAGAAAATTAAAGAAATACTGTCATTCCACGATGATGCAATCATAGGACTGATACAACAGGCAACTGATGGCATCTTCAGTGTATTAAAGTTGGAAAAAATGGAAAATGTCTTCTGATTTATCTTTCAAAAATGTCTCCATGGATGCAAAGAATGCTCCCTGTGCAATCAGTTGGTCACAATTGACATTTTGACAGAAGCTAGATTATGTTTAGGCATTGCGTGATAATGTTGCACCTGTGCTTTCACCCTACAGCAGCAACGCTTCATGATTTAATTGTGCAGAGTTCCTAAACATTTCATCCTAAGAAGTTTCTTAAGGGGGTCAAGCACAGAAAGTCACCAAATGTAAAAAAAACCGACGTCACCAAATTTCACACACACGTCAGAACTGGTGAAAAAGTGTTTTTCTTTTAAAAATGGCTCTATAGCGTCACTAAATGCATTTGAGCTTATAACGCAAACAGTTTGTCGTAGGCGAATGAAATTCGGCAGACATGTGTAGGGTATTAAGATTTCTAAAAACCTCTAAGAACCTCTAAATATGTCCCCATTTTCTTGCGTCGTGCTTTGACAAACTCCTCTTAGAGATTGTATCTGTACTTCTCCAATCTCCTTATCATCCAATCTTCTCACAATCCTTACCTTAAGGCATAAGGTGTGTTAAATTGCACATTTTTTAGACTTTGTTAAACTATATGCGCATGGCGGCCTATCGAAATTCAGAATTATGCCTTAAAAAAATTGACTAGCAAAGTTGAAAATGGGCCTATTTCTAGTTTTCTTTGAAGCAGTTTAGAATTGAATGTTTCTGATTGTAATGCTTTGCTGTACACTTTAAGCTATTGGTGACAATCTGGTTTGCATGTGCAGCTGTGTGTTTACAGACATGCAGAAATGGAGGTGAGTGTGTGGGGCCAAACACCTGCCACTGCCCCCCTGGCTGGGACGCTCTGCAGTGCCAGACTCGTAAGTCCAGGTCACAGCCCCATTTAACCAGTGACTCACTTCCTGTCTGTGTGTTTTAAATACAAAAAATATTTAATTTGCTAACATTTTTTAAGTTTTGGGCATGCTACTTTAAAACTAGTTCTCTAAAAAAGTAACTGTGCTCATGTCGGTTACGTCATTGTGAAAGTTACTCTAGTAACGAAATTGTAATTATGTTACATAAATTGGAAATTTCCCACCTTAAACAAAATAAACTTTGAACTCAACTGCATTTTCGATAGTTAAAAGAACAATACATTAAATTACACTTTACACTAATCTATTTTTATGATTCTGTGAGAGAATGCGACACAAAAACATGAATCACATTAAGTATGTTATTATGTATAGATAATTACTGCTGGAACAACAAAACACAACATATGCTTAATTGTGATATTTACCACTCCTTAACTTGCTACAATTGTACATTAATTACATCTAAATGAATGATTCTTGTTTGGCAGTGTAGCGCAGAAAAATAAATCCAATCTTCATAGTGCAAATATACTTCAAATCACTAGACGTCCAGCAGCCGGCTTCAATTAAAACCATTTTTTTACTTGATAAACATAAACATGTCCGGCTTGGCCTAAGGTGTTATATTTCAGTTGTAATTTCTTTGGACATTTGGGTTCCGAGAACATATGATCATCTGATCTTCTCTTAGTTACATTTGTCCTTACATTGTTTGTCCATTACATTTCTTCTCTAACAGCAATCTGTAAACAACCTTGCCTTAACGGAGGCAGATGTGTGTTCCCAAACTTCTGCCACTGCCGTCAGGGTTACAGTGGACCTTCCTGCGCTACTAAGGTAAGTGTAAAAAAAAAACATGTTGTGGATACCTGTAAAATACCTTCCACTCAAAAAATAATTAGGTTTATGTTCATTTTGTCATAAATTTAAATGATTAAAGTAATAGCTGATTTACTGTGACCGTTTTAATTAAATAATTATCTGCAGGAGCAATCATTACCCAGGAAGTAGCTCTCGGTTTTAGAAAGGTTGCTTACCTCTGTTGTAATGTGACTCAGGCTTGTTTATGCCTATATAAAGTAGTGACGATAGAAGGAGCTGCAGCCATCATGATTATTTGACTAGTACTGGTAAGCTCCTCCTGAAACTTGTTAAATTAACCCTATTCAAACTTTAAACCATTTTAAACCTTTAACTTTTTTTAATTTTAGTCAGTTTTGTCTTTAAACATTTTGCTTACAGTTCAAGCTTTTTCTACCTGTAAAATCTCGGCTTGCTCAAGCCAGCAGATAATTTCACTACAAACTATAGATGTGTGCTTTTTCTCCTCACAGACAAGGTGATGAAGATTTGACATTGAAGAAGATGCTCCAATGCTCAGAAACAGCATAACTGTTGGGGTGTGAAGAAATAAAAGTGTTGTGGTGTGAATCTTTAAAAGTAAAGTAAACTTTAAAAGACTATTAGGACTTTTAAAATGTGTTTTATATATTTCACAACTATGAAGTTTTTATTTAGTTCATTTTTATTCATTTCATTGATGAATTGAATGCACTATACGTTTGTATATTTTAATGTCTACATAAACAATTTTCAACAGTTTTATTTATTTTGTGTGCTTTTTTTTAGGGAAAAAAATACCAAGTAAAATCCTGTAAATGCCACATGGAATGTTCTGATAAAATTAGCATTTTTAAGAGCGTAATGCAGAGGTTTATATATATACCTTGAGGCTTCTCAATTCAAACTCTTTGAACGTATTTTTAAACTAGTTTTAGAAAACTATTAGAGATATGTTCAAGTGTCAAGAGCAAGGATTGAAATGTTTCTCTGGTGAACGCTGGAGTTTAGTTTCAATGGTTTTCTAAGTCTCCTGGAACAAGTGGAAAGAAGACTGGACCCTTTGGGGACTATAACATGATTGTCAACTACAAAACTAAGGAGAAAAATACACATTGGACTTTTCCGATATCTTTAAATAAATAAAATGCACAATGAAATGTTTAGTTTTTACTTTATTAGTTACTACTATTTCTTTAAGAGTGATCAGTTTTTAATGCTGTAGTCGTTTTGATAAAATATTCCACACATGCACAAACATTCAGTAAACAACTGAGTAACTTCAGCACCAATGAGCGCAGCAGAGCCGTGGCATCAGAAGGACTTCTTCCTCTCCTCACACTGTGGGCCTGAGAACATAGCTCGACAGCGACAGGTGTCTGGAGACACACACTTCCCTCCATTCAGACAGGGCTTTTTACACAGCGCTGCAAGCAGATGGAAAACCTATTACTGTCGTTTTTTTAATGGCTCACATATGCATCTAGACAGCAAAATAGTCATCAGAGAGAATTCTCATATTTATGTGTTTTTCTTGGCATCCACCTGTGTGACAGGCTCCACCAATCCATCCATCAGGACAGCTGCAGATCCCTGGAGCTACACATGCACCTCCGTTCCTGCACCCCTGGGGACAGATCGCTACGGCAACAGAAACAAACAGAGATTAAACACTATTTCATTTAGCATAAAAACAATGTGGGGCAAGCTATACTCATTATCTTCCGTGTGTATTATAAATTTTTTTTAAGCATATTAAGAAAGAATAAAAGTAATAAAACGAATAATACATCTAAAGTTAATTAATCTATATAAAAAAAACTTTATTATGATTTTTTTTTTTTTGCTAGTCAACTTTAAAAAAAAAATCAAAAGCAAATAGAGAGTGAAACATTTAATATTCTATTTCCCTGAACAGGTAGGTATTCTTCCCACTCGTGAATCCTTCCCCCTCCCCTACAACTCTCATGCACTCAACCCCTTTCTTTTAAACACCCTCCTGTCCCGATTTAATTAATGCAAGCTGGTCCGTGGGAAAAATATATAATAAATGTCTACATAAATTCACTGCTTCCATCCAGAGGAGGAAACACCACACCGGGTGTTCACTCCCCTGGAGATAACAAAACTGTCCAACTCAAACAAAGCACCTACTCCCACATCTGGTGGCTTTTGAGCAGGACGAGACAAGGTAAAAAATAATAATAATATTCTATTCCCTGAAAAAATAATGTATAATTTTTATTAATTTTAATCTTGACATTTGGCCTCTGTGCATTTGTCAAATAAATCAAATTAAAGCTGCTCCTGTGCAACAGTTTACGGTGATTCTGAGGCCAGCTCAATTTAACATGCAGCAGTTTTGTGGTGATAAGATTAGATAGAAATCCAAATTATACCCTATATGCCCTATACACGATGAACGGAGCAGGAAGTAATAAATTGTTTGCTGTCATTGTTATTGGCTGTCTGTTTAAAGTTGCAGGGAAGTTGGGGCAATGGGGGAAGAGTTAGCATGAGCATCTAACAAGAGAGAATACCTTTGTGTTTATGTAAGAGTTTGCTTTGATTGATATCAAGACTCATGAAAACATGTTTTTTTTCTCACACCCTGTTTAAAACAATTTGGTCCACAAGTGTCAATTTTTTAAAAAACTGTGTCCACACGAGAACCCTGAAAAGACTATACCAAACCAACAGGTGGCAGTGGATTCAAGCTATTCACAGGCGCCATATGCATATACTACTCTAAACAACAGTAAACAACAACACAGTTCTTGTATCAGCTGCCATTATAGGTGTCTTTGTAAACAAACGTGACGACAAGGACAAACTCCACCGTCGAAACTCGGGAAAACCAGTTTTCGGCGATCTACACCCTGGCCAGCATTCGTAAACAAAACATGTTAAAAAGCGAAAATATCTCTTAAATTTCTTTGGTTTATGAAGGTTTGAAATCCCAACCCTCCCCTCCCTCCAGACCCATTCGAACATCTGGAATTATAGATTTAGGAAACGCGAGTAACACAATACGGGGTGAACGAACCATCTTGGCATCTGGAGCCCGTCCAGCTGGATGGACAGATGCATTTGGCTTCTCCATTAACAGCAATGCACTCACCACCATTCCAGCAGCCTCCATCACACACCACTGGCACAAACACACAGATGTTACAACCCTTAAGTAAAACCATGTGTTAGAGATTCAAGAAGCCATTGCTACTTTACTTGACTGCTTTATTTTACCTCTGTGACAGAATTTTCCTCCGAATCCTGAAGGGCATCTGCATTTTCCAGGCCGAAGGCACTCTCCACCATTTTTACACTTTGGATAACAGTTTGCTGTAATGAACATGCATTCGTGTTGGTTAGGGTCATCTAAAATGTGCACCAAAACAGCATAAGTCTGTTAATATTCCATATAGAGCAAGCATCTTTACCAAACTGGCAGGTTTCTCCCTCGTATCCTCTTGTGCAAAAGCAGGTGTTGTTTCTAATACAGATCCCGGCATGTCTGCAAGGCGGCTCACATGTGGCTTTGGGGTCAAAGACAAAAGGAAGAGCCACACCACGGGGCCCATCAGACCCTCCCAGAGTGATGCCAGTCAGAGTCAACAGCAATAGCTGCGTGTACCAACAGCACAGCCCTGCCATTTTCATATCCACACTCTCACAGGGAAGCAGAAGCACTGAGAGCTGGAGAAAGCCGTCTTGGATGGGGAACTGCTGTTGGGTCTCCTGCCGGACAGATACAGCACTGCAGGGAGCCACAGCCGCTGCAACAGCTGGAAAACTACTAACTCAGGAATGTGTGCGACTGGGACAAGGTCAGAGGAGTGTGAAGAGATTTCACTGTGTGTTTTGTGCTGTTCATTGGGAGGTGTATTAGCGATTTGGAGAAACGGATTTGCAAAATAAATGGATTGCATCTATTTTTATTAGAATTGTCTCATTTTTGAAGAGGTTTTGGAGCACTATTTTGCTATGAAATACTTTCATTAATGAATTTTCTTTTGTGCCTTTCTGGAGGGTCTGCTGGGATCACTGAGGGTCCAGCGGACTTTTGGAGGTACACCCTGGACATGTCGCCAGTCCATCACAGGGCAACACTAGAATATAAAATGAACCTCTAGCATGTTTTTGAGATTGTTGGGGAAACCAGAGTATCCGGAAGAAACCCATGCAAGCAAGGCAAGAACATGCCAACTCCTCCAAGGAAGGTCATTGGTGAGCCTCGAACCAGCAACCTTTGCACTGAAAGGCCACAGTGCTACCCCCTCACAACCATGCCACACATTAAATACATACAGCTTTCATTTATTTGACACTTTAATAATCAGCCCCACCTCGAATGGAGAGATCAGCCAATCAATGATTAATATTTCCCAGCACTCAGACAGCGTAAACTAGGATGTCATACTTTTTGGTAAGATCGTCACGTGTGGTTGTACCGGTTATAGTGTGCTTTGGGGAAATGTTCAGTGTCTCAATGTTCACAGTACATTTATGCATATAATTCATTTTAAATTGGTCTCAAGCTTCAATCAGATCAAAAACTGTTCAAATAAAAATCAGTTGTAAACATATCCACTAGGAAAATTTACATGCAACCAATGTAGACTGGTTACACGATGGTGTCAACATAGGATGTAGTATGAGACATCAAAGCCATTCTCCTGAGCAGGAATGGAACATGAGAATTGATCTCAACACACAGCTCCAGTTTAGGACCAAAGTAGAACACCTCATTGAATTAACGGTTCCGTCAGTAGAGGAAGTAGAGTGCCTTTGTGCACAAGAAGGCGAAGTGCTCCGAGCTAGCTGGTATATGTTGAGGCTGTGTGGACCTGTCCACAACATGCCTCTTAAGGGACGCTGGGGTAAGTTTAAGAAGGCAGTGAAGGATCTAGAAGAGGCAGAAAAGGGCAGCTTCTGGCTCTGGCTAAGGAGGAAGGAAAAGAGCTGGGGAAACACCTAACCCCAAAGCAGCAGTCCTTGTCACTGCCCCGCCATCAGGAGACGTTCCAGGATTAACGGGGAGAAATGTTATGAATGGTGGCTCCTGGCTGAAGACCCTGTTGCCATCATGGCAGCTGTCCCATAGGCACTGGAGGAGGTGCGGAAAGCAGTAAATCTCAGGAGGAAGTGCCATCTACCTGTACATTTTCTAGAAGTTTGACAAATCGAAATACCATGATTATTTGATGGATACATATTAAAAAACACTCTTCGTGTAGTACAATTAGAATTTTAAATCGTATTAAAAGGCATTTTAAGATATTTTAAACTGTATGATAGAGAGGCTTTGAGGGTGAGTGATCACTGATTTTCTTGTTTTTGTCTTTACGAAAAATTAAATGTAAAGGGTGAACACATTAGACTTAAATATCAAAGTTATAAGTCGAATAGAGTGATGTGGGATTTAAGCTTTAAAATGAAAAGTTTTGTGTTTGTGCAAATTCTCAATTACTTTTTAAATAATGCAAATGTGCAGCTGGTTGTGATTGATTACTCAGATCAGCTACATTTAAGATCTTGATGTGAAATCTTAATCCAAAAAATATTAAAATCTATTCTGTCACATTGTGAGTAGAATTTGAAATGTGCTATAACAAAATGTAATAGCTTTAAAATCTGAAATCTGCAGTTTTTTATAGAGTTGAATCCATTTGATGTCTGGTCAGGAAATTGATTCTTCCCATGTGTTGAGAACTTCCATCTCATTTTCCCTCTTTATTCCAGATAAACTATAGATGAGGTAGATGTGCTACAACTTGTTCATTAAAGTCATTCACTATTTTGCAACAGGCTTAATTGACTGCTATGTAGACAATATCTATGCTAGACCCCAAATGTCTGAAATTGGGTTCGTGATAAACATGGCTATTAAATATCATAGAATAGTCTAATCAGAGGCCTAGTAAAATGGAAACGGGGAGCTGATGTAAAGAGCGAGCAGCTAGTTTTAATGACGCTAACAGATGTTAGCTTCTTTTTTTACAAGAAATGATCAACAAAGCTGCTCACCGAATTGAGGATACGAACGTTATTTCTCATTTTATCTTAAGTAATCAGAAACTGATAAGAATCTCAATCTGAAAAGAAATAATATCTCGAAAAGATAACATTAGCCTGCAAGGTTACATTTGTTTACGCTTGTAACTTTTTTTTCTTTCAGATAGAATGTACTGCCCCTTTATATACTTAAAGGCACTGCTACTACTCATTTGATAGTTAAGATGATTTAAGTATAATATTTATGAGTTTAAAGTTAATACTCAAGACGTTTGGCTAGTTATTTTAGTTTCGTATTCGTATCTTGAGTGCGCCCCCTTGTGGATTATTAGCGGTTTCGAACAGTTCATTTTTGAACACAGGACTTTGAACAATTGGTTCATGCTGGTCTGAGAACAGATAGGAATGACGTAATGAAATAATTCAAACCATATCAAAATCTTTTTAAAAATAGAAAAATTGCTCCGAGAAAGAGTGGGAAATAAGGGTTCAGTGAAATATTTGCATACTTTCATTAATATTCAGTGAAAGTGTAATCAATTATACACATTGAAACGTTTGACATTCAATAACAAAATCCTTAAAAATGCTGTAAGAACACAATTAATTGTTTTTGTTACTTAACAAAGTGGATAGAATCTATTGTGTTTTTACCGTTGTGCTCATGTTTACATATCCTAGCAAATCTACTAATTTCTTGGTATTTTTTCTGAAAATATGAATGATAATGCAAAACACATTTCTTCCACCCAAGGAAAAACGTTATCAAAGGAACTGGGAATGCCAGTGAATCAGCAGTTTAAACTCTAAGAATTGGGAAGTGAGGGATTTAATATGGAGTGAATGATTTACACCATCTAAACTCTGAAGGGTTTTTGTGAAAAAGGCAATTATTGAAGAAAAAAATACACATACCTAATCTTTTGCTACAGTTAGAGAATATAATGGTTTGCTCTGAGAATATAAACATTTACCGGATGCCGAAGTGATTCCATCATTTTAACTTATGTGTATTGTATTGAATTTGTTTGGAAAACATTCTCTATGGGGTCCCCAGTGAAATATACCAATTTATGATTAACTCAAAAATCCATGAAATAAAAAGTGTTTATTGAAAAATCGCTCAAACACACACATACTTAAACAATTAAAATAAAATTTATTTCATTCAACCAGTGAGTAAGACAAATCCAAATTGTGAACATGAATACTCACAATAAAACTAAATTAAACACTCAAATTTTTATGCCAAAAATTATATTTTCCAAAACCATTAAACATTAGGCCATTTACCAACATACAAATAATCACCACCCTTTTTTATTCCCCCTTTGTTGTGCAAAATATATATTTTTTAAAATCTGATTCTAGTGCTCATGCCATTGAGATTTAAATTTTACAACTTTAAAGTTGCTTGGATTCTTATTCTAAACAAACTGAAATGGTCTGAATTACATAAAAATCAGTGCAGAATAAAACATTTAAAATAATCCACAAATAATCCATAAACTTGCATGTTCTTCTCATGCAATCAACACACAATAAAACCAGAAACACTGGGTAATGCTTTGTATTCATGTCAATAAAATTCCTTACTAAGAGCTAAAAACAAGTTGAAATGACCATGACTTAATGTGAATATGTAAAAGCACACACAGAGAGAGTAACAGAGAATCACTTTCAGAGGGGTGTGCATCCAGCTCTTATCAAGCGTTTTCTGTAGCTTCTATCCTTCTCTCAAAACAAACTAAAGTGCTACTGTCCGTCCAAGCAAAGACCCCACTGTACTGTGAAAGAATCAATAATAACGTGTCAGAAAAGGATCAGTTCTCGGGGAGAAACTCGCTCAGTCCTCATCCACTACACTTCTCATCTTTGACCCTTTCAAACACTCAGGACAGGAAGTGTTAAACAACACATGGAACACTAGGGCAAGCGTCGGGGGATCACTGGATGACACTCATGCGTTCACGAGAAGAAGTCGAGTTTGCTCCACAGTCCACATACAGATACTTTTCCAGAGAAACCTGCTCAGCGTGACCAAAATATACAGCGGTGACGGTCATCCTGCAAAGACACATTTTTGTAGTTAGCTTGAGTCAACATCTAAGTGCCAAATGAACATTATTTCATTACACTAATGCCCAACAGTACAGGAAGCCATTCCATAACTGACCTATTGTCAGCCAATCGCAGTACTAACAGTACAAGTAGAGGTTTTATAGAATTGCAGTTTCATTTTTGGTTTATGAAAAAACAAAAAAATACTAAATGGTACTTCATATACTTTATGAAGATTAGCAATGGAACGGGTTCATTAAATTCCTAAAACTCAAATAAAGTGAGTATAAACTTCTGCTTTCAGATTGGTGTGGGGATTGAAAATCATACAGATTTAAAAAATGACATTTGTACTACCTTTAATCAGCATTTTGTGAATATTAATCATAACCCATTATAGAAGACTCTGGGGATGGTGTTTGTGGTACAACAGATGCACTCCGCACCACATGGGGAAACAGCTTCCCGTTGGCACTCGTTTCCACAGTCGTCTTCCCAAAAACTCTCAGGTTTGGTTAAGCACTCTAGTTTTCCTTTAGCATTTAAATATTCTTTCGTGTTCGATCACCACGGCACTGTATATTTTGTTCCCCTGCTCACCTTTTAGTTTGACCTTGCCCCACATAGTTCGCTTTGTTTTGATTGGGAACTCTTGGGGTGGGTTTAATGGGTGTGTAGTGATTGCGGTGCGTGTGAATGTGTATGCTAAATCGTGAGTGTTTATGGTTGCAGATGTTTGTTTCTTTGGGTGTACCTGTTTTCATTTGACTCTGCATTGACCTGTGTTTCGAGTGACATTTTGTTTGGAGAATTTTTGTGTTGTAAAATAAACTTTTTTATTTATCTTTGGTTGGAGTTAATAAACAGTGATATTTTGAGTTACCTGATTTTGTCTGTGGAATTGTTTAATTTGCTTGAACTAGCATCCCAGCACTATTTTATACTTCCTCAATGTACGCTCCCATAGCTCACTACATCTTGCAGGCTAGGGGTCGTAACAACCAGATCGAGTCATATCAACTGTAGCATGGCTTAGCGTAGACAATCGAACCTGATCAGATCAGTAGTGTTAATGATGATGAATTCAATGGTCAATGCTAAAAGTGGCATCACCAGATCTGGAAAACCACTGAATAGTCTCCAAAGTTGTAGAAAACTACTTATTGTATTGGGGGAAATGGATAAAAAAATGGGAAAGTGTTAGTTTAAAGTAAATAATTTAATCTGAACCTGTGGTGTGAAAAGTTTCTGAAGTCTTTCATTATTATTACCAGTCCAAAAATTGCCCCCCAAAAAATTAGGGGTCCTCTGGTTGTCCTCATTGGCAAAAGGGAGGTGGAGCTTAGCAATCGTTCAAATGCCTCAAAAAAACATCCAAATACTTTCATTTGCAATAATATATAATATATAGTGGCTTGGATTTTACGTCAAATGATACTTACTGCATCATGACCACTATATTATGCACTTTTATTGCCTGCATGGTACAGTAGTCACTGAAAAAGAAACAGAAACACAATTAAAAAACACATTTGGTACAATGTGTGAATGAAGATTTTAAAACATATGATAACGCCACACTTACTATATGTAGCTCATCTCGTTGGCTATGATGGTGGGAACTGTGTAATCGATCTGGAAGCAAGAGAGATTTGGCATTAATCCCACTATGATGTACAAGTCTAGTAATATTGTAGAAATAATCCATGTTCTGCCCCGAGACTACATTTTAGTTGCCAAAACATTATGAGAATTAGGGGTGGGCGATATCTCGACATTTAAAATATATCGAGATATTTTTTAAACTCGATATGAATTCTGGCATATCGTACATATCGATATAATGTCTGTATTTAATTTTCGCCAATTTGCTTGTGTGCCTTCTCTGTGCTGTGCTCGTCCCCGCCTCCTTGCTTTTGTTCCCCTCCCCTTGCCTGTCGTCTCATTCAACATGGCGGCGCCCGCAACCAGCCCGGAGGTTACAGAACTTGTTGCAAAAAAAAGAATTGCTGGCTCCATTATATGGAAATACTTTGGTTTTAAGTCGTCAGACGAACAACAGACAGATGTCTACTGCCGTGAAAGTTGCTGCCAACCAAAGCTCAACTAATCTCCACAATTCTATAACGCGGAGTGTAGAATATGAAAGACAGAGCGCAAGGTGGTGTAGCATCACAGAGTCCGTGGCATTTCACAAAGCGGTGGACATGGCACCCATATCCGTCGTTGAACAACGTGGCTTTAAACATATGCTAAAAACACTTGATCCCAGTCAGATACAGTTTACCTAGTCGGCATTACTTTTCGAGACAGGAACTCCCGCGACTGTACACTACAGAGAGAGCGCGGCTTGCTGCTGAATTGGAAAAGGTTACTTACAACAGAGGTCCTGCAAAGATGAGCTTGAGTTGTTTTATTTTTGAATGAAAAGAAGGCAATGTGTATTATTTTACAGTTAAATTATTATTTATGTTATCAGGGATTTTGTTTATATCCTAAATGTTACAGGAGCACTTTGTTCCTATGCACTGCCTGTTTTTTAGTTGTTTTATTTTTGAATGAAAAGGCAATATGTATACAAGGATTTCTGAAAGAAAATTTGCAGAAGCACCTCTGAGCTTCAATAAAAAACGACTTTGACATTTGTATTATTTTTTTTTTTGCAGTAGGGTTTTTTGGGGGGTGGGGGTGGGTGGTTATAAATCCTGTAAAGATATTGAGATATATATTGTATATCGAGATATAGCAAAATATATCGAGATATATTTTTTGCTTCATATCGCCCAGCCCTAATGAGAATCCATTATTATTAAGACAATGAAAGCAAGGTCTTACGGAGGTATAATAGAAAATACCATTTTATTAGAGAGGGAAAAGGGGAGAGTCTGAACGAGTAACGCAGCTCTTTCAAGGTTTAGAAAATGGAGTGGGATTTACAACACCGGACTTATAGAGCCTGACTGTGATGTAACTTCCTGTTTTATCTCAAAACAACAGGATTCAAAATATTTTTACTAATAGAGAGTGGGAATAAAAACACAGACACGTGTTTCCAGAATGGCAATGTTTTGTGCACCTCTAGAACCCCAGCACGCATAGCAAGAGGGGTAGTGCGTTTCATCAGACCAAAAATTGGTCATTCCTAAGTAAAATAAGCGATTTCTCAGAGAGCCACTCTGTCTAATTATCACACTTTTGCCCAAACAATATTCTTTTCCTTGAACCTCACTTCCTTTTTCATGGTGCCTTAGGTAAATAGAGTTAACTAGATTTAATTGTGTTACTTTTCATTTTAAGTTCTTCAGTCGTTAATATTGTATGAAACAATTATTATTCTGAGTATCATGACTAATGTGTTTGTCTATATTTATTTATACACAAGGTAAAACGATTTTGATGATCTCTAACAGGAAAGATGTTTAAGTATAATCTTTAAGTAATACTTAAAAAAATGTTCGAAGCCAATTACCACCACTGAAGATAGAAGTTGCAGAAGTTTCTCAAAATGAACGACAAAAAGAAATCAGAATTTAAAAATTAAATCTGAATTCTGATTTAAAAAGTCACATTTTAAATAGAAAATTGGCTATGTTTTTCAGTTGTTCTGCCAAATTAATTAGGCAAAGACGCAGACAAAGAAGCAATAACATTAGTTCAACGATTCTCAACCAGTGCGGCGTTGCATCGGGTGACTCGCGGAGGCAACTAGACCTATCTTTTTTAAAACGTATTTTTAATAACTAATTATTTAAAAAGGCATCTTTCACAGGATCAAAGTAAAATGTCAGTAATTTTTTATATTATCTTTTAGATGAAAAATATCATTAGACCAATCGCGTTACGTCAGATTTAAATTAGCTCAGCCAGATGTGTTGACTGTTAGTCCACTGGAAAATGGATCGTAATGCAACAAAAGTTATAAATAAATAAAAAAAAAAAAAAAAGTTTCTAAGTGTGTGGTGAGAAAATATGATGCTGAACACATAAAATGTGGTTCTATAAAGGCAGGTTCTGAGGCCACACCGAAGGCCAGAAGTTTTATCACATGCAGCAATAAAGGCATCAAAGCTGCCGAGACATTTGAAATATAAAATATTGAGTGCCGCAATAAGACAAATGAACCATTATTAAACCAACCAATTAAAATATAGAGGTTGATCATTACTCAAAATGAACCAATGCAAATAAAAGAGGGGCAGGTTTTCGGGCTTTGCTTCATGGACAAAAGAAAATGCAGGTGAGGCGGGACATTCCTCATTGACCAATGGAAGGCAGAACAACAGCAGAGGTGGAATGACTCATCGTTGTGGCCAAAGTTGTTAAAGTTAAGGTTCTTGTTGACATGTTGACATCAAAAATCTCCATTAATGGGGATATATCCATTTCTGTCATTGAGCTCTGAATAAATGAACACACACCTGTCTCATATCCAGTGGGATGATAGTGGTGACATTGCTGATCACTGACTTTCCAATGACAGTTTTGTAGAACTGAACCTGTGCTGTGATGTTGGCCACTTGAATTGGATAGTAGTTGTTATTAGTGATGTTCAGCGAGTTCTGAGAAGAGAACAGTGCCGCAGTTAAGTAAAGTACACACATTAAAAACACACATAAAGCAACAGACTGTTCATTTTGAAGGAGCTGGGAGTATAAATTCTGCAAATGGTGCATTTTGTAAGTCACCATCAAATATTTGGTTACATTTAACTTCAGAACAATTCCCCATTCACAGATGAGATAATGAGAATTAATGGTTAATATATTGATATTACCGTGACATTTAAATATATTATGCGCTGCTCTTGGTCATATGTGACATAGGATGACTTCACCCCGACATAAGAGACATCAATAGTCCGTGGGAACAGGAAAAACACCGCCAGGCCACAGAGCAGCAGGCAAACGAAGACAGATACGCACACATACAGCGTCCTAAAGTACAAGTCAACAGTTAGTCATCAAAAACACAGTAATGATGTATGGTATCCTGATTCCAAATAGGCACATAAACAAACAAACAAACGCACGTTCGTCTTGGCTTCAGCCTCTGGTCACTGTATGGTATCAAAGCAACTAGCTGGTTTTCTTGGTCTGTGGGAAAACAGCAAAGAAATAAACGTATTGCACTTATTATGATTAATACTCGGGGTGTAATGGATTGCAGTGACTTGTACAGACTGTAGGGACAAAAACCTTTTTAGCTTGGATACTTTCCCAATGAGGGGTGAAGACATCCTTCTACTGATCTAGATTTTAAGGAATTAATTACAAAAACAGAGCCGTCAGGCCAGTGAACAAATCTGTTAATCACCATGACTGAGGGTCAACTGAGCCACACTTTATTTACACAATATATTTTTTTAAACTGGTTTTATTCAGCCATTGACAAAGTGAAACGAGTCAAATTGTTATGAAAGGCCAATTTCCTTCCCCCGGAAGTGATGCACAAAGCAACAAGTTATCTACAAAGCAACCACTTCTCTCGTAATATCGGAAATGAAAGTTTGCGGGTCAAACAGAGTGTGAGTCAAAACAGTTTGCATTTGATTCGGGATCAGATTCTGGCCCGTGGATGTAGGGTTGTATGACGTTTCCTCCAAAAGCCATTACAGCGTCCATCAACGCCGCTTTAATAAAAAGTTGATCGCTCAGTATTGAAGTTGCTCATAATTAATCACTCTAATCTCCATCACATCTACGTTGACCATCAGACAATAATTTGCATACACATCATATATATGCAAATCATTAACCATTAGGTAAGTAACTGGGAATGTGATTTATTTATTTATTTTTTTAAAGAGACTTTTTGAGTAAAAAAATTTACATTTCCCATAAAGTTAGACCAATTTTTAAAAATAAAACAATTTCAATAAACCTTTAAAAGTAACATTCTATGTGGCTTTTCTCTTAATTTAATCAGTAATTTCTTTGTTTTTTAAAGGTTAAATTTCAGTTAGAGATAAATGTAGGAATCTAAAAATGAAAATTAACAAATTTCAATCAATACAATCCAGGATGTTATAACTTCTTTTACACTCATTCTAACAAATAGGACCTAATAGTGTTCATTGGATGAAATTATATAAACTATAAATATATGGTGAAAAAAATGACCATTCTTATGTTTTAAAAAATAATTACAATACATTTGAAAATAATACAATAGAATGATGTTGATAAACAATAAAAAAAACTAATGTTATGGTAAATCCCGATTTATAAGCCTACACAAGCATGGAAGCTTTTCTGTAGCAATATTCAATTCACAATGTATTTTGCAAAACGACAAAGCAATATTCAAAACCACAAAGCAATATTCAAAAGGACAATGCAATATTCAAAAAGACAATGTATTTTGCATTTACATTTTACATTTCCTAAAACATGCGCAACACTTGGTGCAAATTGAAAATGAAGTTATATCATTTACATTTGTCACTTACTTAATGCTTTACAAGTAGCAAAATTAAAATGCAAATGTATAACCCAAATTGATTTGATATGTGCATCATGTCCACGCACAAATAGTAGCAAAATGATCATTCAAATAATTGGCAATAAATGCATGTAAACTAACAGTTAGAAGACCCATGATTGCCCATTTCAAGGTGACCACTAGCTGTGGCACAGACTTCGCCATGTTCTCCTGTGCCAATAATCAAAAAGCCCACAATGACGGAAATTTAGCCAAAAATTGACACGATGTGTAGCTACCAACAGGAGGTTATACACAGCACAAGTCTACACAGACATTTTATCGCGTTGGACAATGACAAAGTTTAATGTTTTGAAGTTCATTCCCTCCTGCATTGTGTGCTGCCAGTGAGAAAAAAAAGACATCAGTAACAACAGATTTAGTGTGATCCATGAATCACACAATGATTGACAGAGAGTGGGCGTGGTCAACTCGGAATGTATTTTCAAGTGAACTTTGCTAACAATAATCCATGGACATAATGGAAATGCAATCATGGGTTTTGAATATTGCCATTTTGCCAAATACATTGCAAATTGAACATTGCTACAGAAAAGCTTCCATGCACAAGGGCTTAGACGCAGACCTCTATATAAGAGCTCTCAAACCCTGTAACTTTGCACAGCATAGACTGGAACAATTGGTCAGCTTGGTAGCGTCATAGAAATTCAAGCGTCTCAAACATGATCAAAGAAGTGCAGAAATATAACCATTTGTGTGATCGTTCTATTAGCGGAGTACAAAGATCATCAGATGCTGGATGATTTATAATCGCTACAACAGGAAATCAAAACGCAAAGTGAAACGCAAAGTGAACTAGCGTTTATGAAATGTTATGGCAAATAGATGGCAGTCTTTATGTGATAGACAACAAATGCACTTGCTGCCACAATTTAAAAAAAAATCAAACTTGCCATTATTATTTTATATTAAACAACATTTAATAATAGATGAGTGGGATCTGCTATTACCTCTGGGTATCCTCCCCGTCCCTTGACAGGTCGGGCAGGTGATACTATCTCTGCCTGTAAATTCAACATATGGAAACTGTGAAACATCATGATTTTCATCCTCTGTTTGAGTCTTTGATTCTTCTGTCAGGTTCTTCTCATCCTCCTTTCTCCTCAGCAGGGAAAACAAAGACTTCCCCATGACTGTGTTTGCCTTCAAAACAAAGGATATATGTGAACAATCTAAAAAATTAAGGACATAGCAATGCAAATCGTTTTTAAGGACATAGCAATGCAATTCGTTAACATTACAGGATTTGCATGTTGTTATGAACTTTAGCACATAATTCCCACGTGACTTGGAGGTACAGTGCACCTGCAGACTGTTCAAGGTTCCTTTTGTGTCTGCATTAGGCTTAGGTGTGAAGAAATCCTGGATCTCCTCATGTAAACAATATTTTCTCTACTATTTTCCAAACCCTGGTTTGAACGGTATCAGAATAAAATGCTAATTGTAAGCTGATTGCACATTTTCTTTGAGAGTTGACAACGAGCGATCTGTTCCTGGCCATTAAATGTTAGCGTTAAAGAAACAAGCAATACAACACGATCCAAAGTATCAACAAGACACGTTATCAGATTCGACAATTTTAAGTTATTTTAGATACGTAAAATGAACGTGTGATTGTGATGTAAAAACAGATAGGCCTAAACTGTTTGTAAACCCAACGAACTGACACTAATTGCAACATTAAACATACAGCTATTGCGGGTAGGATGCAGATTATGGTTTTTACCTTATTCTGAAGAGTAGTGTCTTATATTTATGAAAGACCTAGTCGTGATGTTGGTACTCAGCTATAAACGTTCAGTTCTTGCCCAGCAGCACTGTGCCGTTTCCGTTTAGGAGCCCCGCCTACTCGTTTGATAAGACACTCGACAAAACATTTAGCATCGTCTGATTGGATCAAAGCAGTGTACGTCAGACTTAACAGCCAATCACAACACATAATATAATGTTTTCCTAAACCACGCCTTTTTGTTGACTTCGTTGTACTGTGCTTGGTAAGATTAAAGTTGCTTTGTACACGAGCTTTTCTTTGGGAGCTAGTACATTTTTCGATTGTGAAAACTAAAAAAGGTCAAAAGAGCAACATGTCATATTGCCATCATTATTGTTTATTTAAACATACAAAGAACTTCATAATATTAAGTGTTTCCTTTTTTGCATAAATTTTGTTCTTGGTTTTTAGGGCACAACACATTTTTGTTTCTTCTAAAAAGTCAATCATAACTGTCTGAGTCCTCCCTGGACCTGATCCTGTTATAGAACAGAGACAAGGAAACAGAATAGAGTGGGAGGTGTCATATTGGGCACACCAGCCATTTTGTTTGTAATCTTAGTTTCCACCAGGAGTCGTATTTTATTGTTTTCCGGTTAAATAATTGCTAAATACAAAAAATACAATATACGCTAGTTTTAGTTTCTATTGTAGGAGCATAGACTATAAAAAAAAATATATGGACGACGTGACTAAGGAGCTGATGTTGGTCCTGACTGCCATGGTAAACAAGTCTGTGCCCCACTCACTCCAAATGTCTTGTATTGAAATGCTGCTACTGCACATGAGCAAGGTTAGGATAGCAGTCTTTGTGATTATTCGGATGGTGCCTGAACAAACAAAGCCATTTATGTACATCTAACCAATCAGAAACTATAGTAAAGACAAATCAAAATAAACACCTCACTAACTGAAACTGTATATTGTCTAAATACCTAAATACAAATAACTTATACATTTGTTCAGTAGCAGTATTAACACACAGTAACACAACATCTTTCTCATGACACTAGAGCAGGTATATTGTGGCCATGTCCACACGTACCCGTGTTTTTGGAAATGTGTTATTTTCTCACAAAAAAAAAAAAAACGCATCCCCACGGGCACCCAAACACATCTGAAATGCTGTAATGACTCCACCAAACCAACACGTGGCAGTTAATTCATTAAAAAAATATTCAACACTGCGTATGCAAACGTTTATAAAATAGCAAACATGCACATATAATCTATTACATGCTGTAAGCCACAGCAGTGGAATGAACAGCAAGATAGTCCTTGCTTCGACCACCCCTATGCTTGCTTTTTGTAAAGACGATGACAAACCTCACCCTCCGGGCACATAATACTCTGGTTATTCTGTCCACATGGACCCGGGGTGTGGCGCGCATCAAATACAATTGACCTTGGCTGGCATTTTCAAAAATGCATGGTTACATGAACACTATGGACACTATTTTGAGCCAATAATACAAACGTAGTTACAGCTAAAACTAGCAAAAATTACAAAGAAAAAATATCCGCCTGCAAGCAAAAATACTAAAAGTAAGTTTTTCGTTTGCAATCCTGAAAGTTTATCATTCTGCTTGTCATTCTGGCACAAACTTTCCATGGGGACGGGGATAAGAGTGGTTTGCTCTCATTGGCTTGTACAATTTGATTGGCAGCTCAATGAACCAAACATACAAGTATTCGCGGGGTGAAGAAGGAACATGTGCTGACTTCACGTTTAGGTGAAGGAGCAATGAGTGGTTGAGTGGCACCCTAATGCCCTCAGTTAATTGGCCGTCATTAGTCTTTGCTATTGAGCCAAAACGGAAATTGGAAAAAATTGGGAGGAAAAGGCGTCGAAATGGTTTAATTGTTCTTTTTCCTTTTCTTGTGGTTTTTATGCGTGATGTTTTCAATGCCAATTTAAAAAAATGCCAAAAACAAAGTCATCGTGTTGGTCAAATCTTAATGGATTTCCAACTAAAGATCACGTGAAAGAACTACAACTTTACCTGAACCAACAAAATAAAAATGTGTATGAATACGTGTAAATATTTCTGTAAATGGATTAAATAAAAGACTTGGAAATGTGTGGAAACATTTTTGAAGTACAATCATCAGCTGGAAAGTAAACTCACGGCGATTATTAACCAAAACCCACTGGCTTGCCACTGGACTAAACCATTTCGTCCTTCGAGGGTGAGTTTAAGGGCGTTACTCGTAAACATTTTTATTATATATGTTAAAACTGCAACACCTGATTAAATTATCATGTTGTATATTACATTATTTAAGTTTACTTAAACAATTGACCTTTTAAAAAGTCTAATTTTAATATTTGCAACATCTTTCATAGTTTTCGACCCCTTTCATATGAAAGGTTTTCTGTTTGCAATGGCCAGGGACCTCACCTGAGTTTCGAGTTACACTTCCTTTCCTCGCTACACTACTTCAGGAAATGGAGGGCGCACCTGTTTGAGAAAACCGCGAATATTTAATCACCTTTTACATCTATTTCACACTTTTCAAGAGCTTCTTATTGTTTAAAGTTCATATGTTTCAATAGAAGAGCTTCGGAAACTATGTCACAGGCTATAATATTTACCCTTCTCCTTTTAACAGGTAAGTTAAGGCCTTTTCCTCTTTAACCAACTTAGCATGCCTGGCTTTGGCATTTGAATTAACGTTTAGCCATTACTTTCATGTGTCCTGTCTGTCATTCAAAGGCTTCTAATTGTTTAAGTTATAATGTACTATCCAAATATATTGTTGTCTAAAAAAAGTTAGCAAAAAAACAATAATGGTTAATAATCATACAAGCAGGCCTCTACTAACGGGAATTAGCAAGTTAGACAAGGTTTCAAAAACCTGGTTTAAAAATAAAAGATCAAACATTGTAGGTTGCAGTGGTCTAATTGTGTGTCATTATTTTTCAATCATTATATTTATCGAGAAGATGTGTATTGTGTGGGAGGTGGCTGGTGATGTTCATTGGCAGTGAAACGGTTTCGGTCAGTCTCATCATATGACTCACGTTTACATCCTTCACAAACTCTCAAAAGTGTCTTTATTTAAGTCTTAAAAGCACGTCGTCATGATGAGTAATACAAGGCTACATGTGGGCAGCTGTCGGTTGCTTTTTTTGTGGGAGGGGGGGTTTGAAAAGTCTTTTTGTCTTCATTGTAAGGCATCATTAAAACGGTTTAGCATGAAGAGACTGTGTAATGACTGCTTTTGGAAAAAAGGCTATTGTGAAAGATCGGGAACACCGGGAGTTTCCTGAATAAAGAAAAAGAAAATGCAGTGTCTGTGCACTTGGATAAGTAAAATGGAAAGCACAAATCCCTTGTATGGGTCACTCCATACTTGGTTCTAATGTCACTTTCACTTGTAACACTGTAAAAGAGATCTACCAATATTGGATTTCTATAGCCGATGCCGATATTAAGAGGTCAGATATATATATATATATATATATATATATATATATATATATATATATATATATATATAAAACGATTAAAATTACAACAGCCATCAGACAGCATTTACTAAACAGAAGAAACATTAAAAGTTAGCATTTCAGTAGTTTACCTTCAGTCTGTAATCCCAGGAATACAAGAACCATTAAAATAACCAATGTTGATTTACAGGCAGTTCAGGAGTCCGCGTAGGAATAAGATTTTTTCTTTGGTGAGCAGCGGGAGATCACTGGTATCTTTTCTGAATTTGCTTGTCTTTCTCTAAGTTCCTATTGCATCTGTCTTTGGATGGCTTTCGCTTCCCCACAACAGACATGGGCTCATTGACGTTATTAATTTATCTTGCATAAAAAAGACAAACCACTTAGAACATTTTAACTGACTGAGCACAACTATGATCGTGATGTGATTTTTTTTTTTTTTTTTTTTAGTGTGCTGTGGATTCTTTCAAACAGATTTATTGCCTTTTACTGAGCTTTCCTGTGGCGTTGCGATAACAACGCAAAGGTTGTGGGTTCAAATCCCAAGGAAAGCAAGAACTGACAGAAAAAATACGTTCATATAAATGTAAGTCGCTTTGGATAAAAGCGTCTGCTAAATGCGTAAATGTAATGTAAACAAGACCTGGTAGTCGTCATGGAGTTGGTTTGTGTTTCTGAAACGAAACTCTTCATTCCCTCCTCATTTTCACATGCTCATTGGCAAATCAAAGGACACATTTGTTGCTTTATTATTCACAACTTTTTTCCTTTTCTACAGGCACCACCTCAGCCATAAATGTGGTTTGCTCAACCACACGCTATGTGGTCATATTATTCCAGCCGGTGACTCTTCGTTGTGATTACACCACTACAGCTACAACCCCACCAGTGGTCACCTGGAAGTATAAGTCTTATTGCAAGGACCCGATCCAGGCTGCGTTGAATCCCAGCAGTGCAGACAATGCAATTTCTCAGTCCAATCCCAACTACAATCCAGTTATCGAGTGTGCAGACAGCGCCAGGACTGTGCGCATAGTGGCTTCAAAACATACAGCAGTCACACTTGGGAAGGAGTACCAAGGCCGCCAGATCAGCATCACAAATAGTATGTAAATATTAAGAACATTGTTTGTAGATTCTGTGGTTGGATGTGTTTTTAATGTTGAATATTTGAGATGCAATGCAACAGACTGATTTTGACTGGTAACCATAACCTATAACAGATTTTCAATTGTAAAAGGTATAGAAACTATCCAAAAATTAAATGAAATAAACTGATTTTTAGATATATCCATGAAATCCGGTAACCTGGATTAACAGTTTAGTATGATGTCGATAAATTATATAAAAAGCACCTGTTCACTAAAGCAATCAAATGCATTCCACCAACGGTTGAGAACTACAAACACCTAACACCGATGTAGGGATAAGATTGTAGAGCTACAAATGACAGCAATGGCATACAAAATTATTTCCAAGTAGTTGGGTTCATTATTTCATGTTCCTGCCCGCTTATTTACTTTTCTGGTTCACTGGGGTCTGCTGGTCCCCATCTCCAGCTCACATCAGGCGAGAGCCGGGGTACACGCTAGACAATGTACCCGCCGGTGCATCGCAGAGCAAGTAGTTTGACATGGGGGAAAAAAATCTGTAAAACTATATAGTGTTGTCAAGTTGTCATGAATTTATGTTGGTGTTTACTGGATTAATTAATGGTGTGGACATGTATGTTGATGCAGCTCCAGTTACATTGATCTTTGTTTTAATAGTCAATGTCATACACATCAGCCTGCTTTATAAACAGTGTAAATTAAATCGTTATATTTTTCCCTTTTTTAACTATTAAAAGTCTATAATACATCTATATTGTAAATCTCGGATCTCAAATATCTGGCAACCTGAGGCTTCCTCTCTCACTGACTGCATCAAAACAAAAGGTGAGCAGATTCAGTTCATTTGACTCTGAAGTCTTTCTTTCTCCCTTTCATTTTCTCTTATTTTCCTCAATGCTGCAAGGCATTTTAGCTATTGGCATCTTCAGTGTTTAAAGCTAAAGTCCTTGCCTCCAGAGTCTTCTGCAATGGGTTATGATTAATAATTCAATGAGGGCTCTTAATTTGAAACTGCTAATGCTCTCTCTGTCTCTGCCTCATCGACATTAAACCATAACTGGGGTATTTCATTTCATCAACAAACAGAATATACACATGGCGATGCAATACCTGGAGCGCATACTCTAATATTGGTTTAACGCTAAAGAAATTCTGCTGTTTAATGTATTTAAAAAAACGGTAAAAAAGATATCCTTTGGTTGCCAACAAGCACCAGTTCAGAGAGAATGTTTAGCACAGCAGGCCACATTGCTACTTCTGAGAGATCATGTCTTAAGCTGCAAAAAAATAAAATAAATAAATAAATGTTAGTGTTTTTCCAATATCTGCACTAGGGCCCTGACAAAAAATTTTAGTCAGGGTCTAATACATTAAATTTTTTTGTTGAGATTGCAGACTGTGGACAGTCCATTTTGTTTATATATTCATTATGTTTTATGTATAAAATGGCAAATATATTGCTCATCAAAATAAATATTGTGGCAATTATTCACAGAGCCAAATTTGTTTTTGTGCCAGTCCTAGGTGTCATCCCTCAGTATTGGGAGTTGATTAATATCAATATACATCTTCCATCCCCAGGCTGTTATTTAATGTGTTGCTTTCATTCGTCTAATGGAAGGGGTAATGAAGTTTATATGGTGTAACTCGTTCTTTTTCCACACAGATGCAGATCTAAACATTGCTCAGACAGCGTGGGGTGACAGTGGTGTATACGTCTGTAATGTGGTTTCGGCGCAGGACCTTACAGGGAATGGTGACTGCTATACTGAGCTCATTGTGCTTGGTAAGTGTTTATCCGCTCAGTAACTCAAACTTTTCATCAGACAGGATGACATTACACAATACCACTTTTTGCTACCTGTTCTCCGGGACCTTATTTGAATTTTAAATGTCACTTTTTTGTGTGTATTTTAGGGAGTTGTGGTGGATTTCGCCTTTAACTCTTACCCTACCCTATTTGTACACAAATACATTTGCTTGTGAAGGATTCAAGACACTTTTATTTCTTGTGGAAAAAAAAAGCATTTTAAAATGTTAAAATAGAGAAGTAGAGAAGAAATTCATGTTCTCTTCATGGGCCAGTGCCGTAAGGCCTTAATAAATAATTATGGCTTTGTCTTCCTTTTACAGAGAGAAAGTCAAATACTACAGACCTGCTGCCTGGCATTGATTTACTGATCATGGAAGGTAGAATAAGTGTTTTTCCTCTGGAGCTCTGAGGTGTAATTGAATCCTTCACCAGCAATATTTTATCATTGGCAATACACTGTGGTTATTATGATAATTCAGATATAGTCTGTTGAGTCACAACCTCATGAGCCACTGGGCTTCTTTCACAGGAGCTCAAGTCAAGAGCTAAAAGAACAGGGCTTAAAATAATAATAATAAAATGCTATAAACTTTTAATCTGCCAAACAACATACGAAAAGCTTTCAGTTTTAAATTTTAGTTTTTATTTTGCAGTAGCTGCTGTGATCCCTATTTTACCAATTTTATGTTTGTAAATTGTGAGCATACAGGTCATACCCAATGAAAACCACAATATAGAGCATTTAATAAATTAAAATAAGATCATTTAAGAATTCATTTAAGAAATAGATCCATAAGCCAAAGCCAGGTTTAACGTGTCACAGCACTTTTTGAGATATTAACATATATACATTGGTCTCTGTCAGCTGAAGACTGTAATCTGTTCCATTTACTTTATTTTAAACAAAAACAGGTTAATTTTCAAATTTTCTGTTTTGAAAGCAGATAAAATTCTCAGAAAGAACAGCGGAACTGTCACACAGGATGTTATTAGGCACCAGAAACTATGCCTTAAATATTAGTTGTATTACATGGCTTTTTTTTTTTATTATTATTATTATGCCTTTTACACGCTTTTATCCAAAACAACTTAGATTGTCAAGCAAATAACCCATTTTGTCAGTTCTTGCTTTCCCAGGGGTTTGAACCCACAACATTGTATTACTAGCAGGGCTCTAGAGTGCGACCAATTTGGTCGCATATGCGACCTAATTTCTCAATGGGGCGACTAAAAAAAAATCAAAGGTTGCACCGGTGCGACCCGTCGTTCGAGGGGGGAAAAAAAATGAAACTCCGTCTACGGCCGGTCCGCCTCCTGCGCGCGGCTCACAACACGCGTATCACCCATTCATGCGGCTCAATACGAGCCTATCGCGGCAAGCGCGCCGCTCAATTCGCGTTTACCGCGCCGCTGAAGCCTCAGACGCGCGCAAACGCGTCTTTGCATTGACTTAACATGTAAACCCTCCGCGCTTACCACGCGAACCGCGTTCGATGTCGATGTGAACGTACCTTTCAGCGGCAGGCAGCAGCAAACAGATCATCAGACGAGGCCGAGATGATAATTAAGTTTAACGTTGCCTACAATATTGCAAAAGAAGAACTACCCTTCACTAAATTCAAGTCCGAAATAATTCTTATGAAGAAAAATGGCTTGAACGTAAACCCGACGTACAGCAATGATGTCGCGCGCACCCAATTTATAGGAGTCATCACAGATACACTGAAGAAAAAGACGTCTGTGCAAATTGCGAACAGTGCGTACATGGAATTCCTGATCGATGGAGACACACATATCGCCACAAGGGAATGCATCATTGTGTACGGTTGTATCTTGCGGAAAGGAAGACCGGTGAATATATTATTGAACACATTGAGGTCGAGCATGCTCATGCCCAAGGTAAGCCATGTTATGGAGCCTATGTCAATAATATGCCTACCGTCTCGTTACTGCATTAACCATAATATTCTGATACTTAAAATTGAAAAAAAAAAAAATAATAAATAAATAGGCTGCATTATAAACTCTTGATCTGGGTAGTAAATGGTATTATCGTTTTTATTTGTATTTGCTGCTCTTAGGGACCAAAATCAGTTTAAAGTTTAAATTTCAGCTCAGTAAAGCACTTTAAACACCATTTCAGTAAGTTTTAGTTACCTTTCTTGTAGAATTGTGCTTCAAATAAAGAACTTTATTTTGACCAGGTTGTTAGTTAATCATTTACAAGTCAATATTGTCTATGGACAGTGATTTAAAAAAATAAATGAATAGATAACAAAAAAAAAGTGAACTTGTGGAAATGCGGTGTTAAATGTGATGCAGTTGAAAATTTGGGTGCACCTAACTCTCTCACACTTAGGCGCACCAGTGCAACCAGTGCAAAAAGTTAGTCTAGAGCCCTGACTAGCACAGTGCTCTACTGACTGGCCTTAGAAAATCATGGAAATTTCCTGTACCTACAATCTCAGATGGCACACATTTATTCTGAAAAGGTTACTTGTTTCTTTGAGACATGACTCACAAGTGTGTTTGTAACCTGTATGGATTCGTCAGGCTCGAAACCAGGGTGATGCAGATGTCGGCATGCACATCTGTTCATAACCTGAACATAAAATAATGATTAATTGTGAAATTTTTTCTCGTTACCCAAAACAGTATAAAGCATTGTGAAAGGAGGTTATTTTGAAATAGGTCACAAGCTACTTGTGTTATGTCTCTATGTTCTCTTCACAGCTGAGTATGGCGGAATTAACCCCAAGAACACCTGTGATATTAATGTATTAGTGACTACTTTAGTGTCTATCCTTGATTGAATATTTTTGCAAAATTAAAAGTGATTGTTTCTCTCAAGTCTCTTTACACACAACTACAGTAAAGTAGTTTCAGCGTTAACCATTAATAAGATGTAAAAAGGATAATATGTAAAAAGGATTATGGACTGTTGTGACGTGAGGATATCCTTTGTAAACACAAGAGGATCTTGAACAAGAGATTATTAGATTTGTTGGTTGATCGTAGAATAGGTTCTGCGATCTGTGTCCACATGATTCATGTTGTGTTTCTGCATGTAGAATGTTGTTATGGTGCATGCTGGATTTAAGCGTTGCAGGCTATTGTGAGCCAGAACCTGTCAATCCGGTTCTCCTTTATCTTCACCAAAAGCTTTTTTTCTATTTAAGTTCTTTTTTTTTTTCTTGCCAGCAGCAACAACATATCGACTTGCACACACTTGAAAATGAAAAGCATCCGTGTAATGAAATTTCTCTAAGCAAGAATATGTTCTTTGGTCTAGGGAATATTGCAATCAAACATTGTACCATATTTCTTTCATGTTACAGGCGCAACATTTACACAAGAAACTCATTTCTGTTTTCTGTTATACCCTCAGCCTTGTGTTTAATATCTGAAGCCTGAGGTTTGTCTGTTTTCTGTTTCTTCTCCAGACTGGTTGCTAGTGGTGCTGGTGGTCTTGGGCTTCCTGTTGCTGTTACTCCTGATCGGCATCTGCTGGTGTCAGTGTTGCCCGCACACCTGCTGCTGCTACGTCAGCTGCCCCTGCTGCCCAGAGCGCTGCTGCTGTCCCCGGGCATGTGAGTTCACCAAGAACTTCCACTTTCCCTTACCCGCTCACAGACATTCCCTGTTCCTCATTTTGGTAACAATATTAAATACTGGTTGGTGTGGTTAATGATACTAGTTTTCTTTCTTTTTTTATCTCTCTTCCTATATCCGAGATCATACATTTTTCCCATAAGCAACTATTATCACTTTAGTGTTGATATTTTGCCATTTTTGTCAATAAATGAAAGAAAACTATTTTTTTACACCATACACAATACCAAACTATGAATGAGGTGTCCATGACATCACCCACAGTTTTCTGCAATGAAGCTCAAATTGGGCATAGCCAACATTGGAAGTGCATTACTCTTTACAAGTCAATTGTACTTATTTAATTATTAATAATTACCAGTTTATTCAGATTGCACCAATACTGTAACTTTTATTTCCCAGTGTATGAAGCTGGAAAAATGGTAAAGTCTGGTGTCCCAAGTCAGTATGCAGCAACAGTCTATGCCCCGAGCATGTATGGCCAGCCAGCTTATGGAGTGAGTGGAGCTGCACCGGGCATTCCCATGGTTCCTATGCCAGTGGCTATTGGGATTCCTCCATCAAATGGCTATGGCAGAGACTATGATGGAGCCAGCTCAAGTAGGCTTGGGTCCTCTCATTATATTTACAGCTGTTATGTTTATCATTTATTGTTTAATCGTTCTTGCATTTACAGTTGGCCATGGATCTCAAGTGCCTCTTTTGCAAGATCATGACAGCGGAGGAAGTATGTGATTTTGGTATCTAACAATTTAAGACGACTTTGATTTTGGCTGCTAGAATTTTATTCTAGATTAATTAACAATGGTGGCTTTTATGTCAGTAGAATGCAGCTCTAACACAGCCAAAACTAATAATATATCCTAATTCCTTGAAATGTAAGTCACTGGATAAGTGTCTGCAAATGCATACATGTAATCTTTTAAAAATTGCATTATTATTTTAAACCATTTTGATGCTCTCTTGATATTTTTTTTCACATTAACTATTCTGCTTCTTCTATTTTTTTTTCCAGCCCGCAGTGGATATCGTGTTCAGGCTGATCACGATGGAAACCCAACACGGGTGCTTTACTACATGGAGAGAGAACTAGCCAACCTTGATCCCAGCCGCCCTGGGAACACTCCAGGCAAATACAGTCGTCGTGAGTTCTGGAGAAGGGTTCTGTCTTTCTCTCTGTTGGGATGGCTTCATAACTAAATGGGCTTTTAAACATCTCTTTGAAGTTCATATATGCCATATTGCTGAATGTTTTCACTCACTCATCCAAATAATTGAAATCAGATGTTCTAATCAAGGCAACTTATGTAAAGAAATCCAGCAGCTAAGCAGCAAATATGTGAAAACATTGGCCACCCTGCAAAGCTCAAGAAATATAGTGAAGTTCTATGATTGGATGCCACCCATCCAAGTGATTTCCCTGGATATTAAATATTCAATAGTCAGCTGTCAGAGCCGCGATTAGGAATGCCAGAGTTAGCCCAGAGTGAAAGGGTTCCATGTAACGGGGTTGGTAGATAAATGGATGCATTGTGCACAGAGAGCATATGGATATTCTTAATAATTTTGAATAAAGAGCTACATAGAGTAGATTTCTATGATTGAGAAACTTCTTTCACACAACACAACACCAAAAGTTTTGTACAATACAAAGTTTTGGATGCATTTGAGAAAAAAAAGTGGTACTTGTCTGACTGTGTTGTCACCTGACGTTTGGTGGAAGGGAATTATTTTGTGAGGTTGTTTTTCATAATCTGGGCTTTGCCCATCAATTCAAGTGAAAGGAACTGTGAATGCTTCAGGAAACATTCAAACATGACTGAGCACCATAGCACAAAGCCCATTAAGACATTTTGGATTGAGTGTGGACAAATTTGACTGTCCTTTGTAGAGCCAAGTGATAAATGTGGCTGAACACCATTGGGATGAATCAATGCAAAGAGTGCAAGACAATAA